>QEOT01123667.1:0-78781 GCA_003123785.1 Pterocarya stenoptera
TCTCTCTCTCTCTCTCTCTCTCTCTCTCTCTCTCTCTCTCTATATATATATATATATTTCTATTCAGAATAATTGAGATTTTAAGTGTTTGCATCTAAGCACAAATTTTTCGGTTGCTGTCGAGGCCTCTCACCGGAACTCATAATGTTGGTAAATCTCCCTTCCCATGGTCCGATCTCACTCTTATTTTTCTCCTCTATTTATGCATACACAAGCCCTCGTTTCCCTCTTTTTTTCACGCACTCACCCATGACAATGCCTTTTCACACACAAAACCTAACTTACTCTCACACACACTCAAGCTATCATGAACTCTCTGTTTTTACCCAATCGCACACACACTTTAACCACACACTCATTTTATTTTCACAGAGTGTTTCCCTCCATCGAGCAGTGCCCCCTTGTATTTGTCAATTGTTTTTAAAGAGCCCAAGCCCAATGCCGGTAAGCCCATGTTACTTTTTTTTTTCTCTTTTGTTCATCATTTATTAAAAATGGGGATTTTATGTGATTTTAAGTTTAGTTATTTTAATTATTTATGTTAAAGTATGGTGATTTGGGTTGATGTATGGCGAATGGAATTGATTGGTGGCTACTCATGGTGGTTTATGGACTGTGTGTGCAATGTACGTTTGAGCTAGTTGTGTCGGATGTGTTGTGAGTGGCATAGATACCCAAGATTTTTTTTTTTCAATGGTCAATAACCACTCGCGACGTGGATCCGACCCAAGTTTATTAAGATCCCCTCATTTATGGCGGAGGAATACCTTAAATACAATCAATCAAAAAACCATCATGATCAACAGAGACCACAAAACCCGTCTCAACCAAATTACAGAAAAACAAATTAAACTAAAAACTCGAAACATCCTATTTAAGGAAAGCAGGGAGACCCCACTTATCCAAGCAAATAATACCCTGCAATAGACGTGGTAGCGACGACCCCTCCTCATAAATCACATTTTTGCCCATCTCACCCTCTCTCGCAAGAAAATCAGCTGCACAATTCCCTTCCCTATATTGATGAAACACCAAGAAATTCACCCCTTCTAGAATCACCACTAAATCCTCCCAAAAGTCCCAAAGGTACCATAACGTGCATGTCTTTTTCCGAATCCAATCCACTACAATACGCAAGTCACATTCAATTATCACATTCAAATGGTTAAAGCATTTACACAATCGAATACCTTCTAACATTGCTTTTAATTCCGCACTATTATTTGTGCCATATCCGAAAGTATTAGAAAAAGCCACTATCACGCTACCACGGCTGATTGAGCTGCATTATTGCATATTTTATACATTTAAAACTAATATATTTTTCTATTGTTTTATTATTTTATCATTGGTTTTAGATGAAAAAATTGATTAAGAGGCATAAATCCAAGTTGTGAATTAAAATTGATTAAAAGCATAGTTTATGTTTGATTTTATAACTTGTGATTTATTTGAGCAATAAATTCTTCAAATGCACAACACACTCTTAAATTTTATTTTTCATCTTGTGTTTAATTTCTTTATTTTATTTTATTTTACTTGTCTAAGTTTTATTTTTATTTTTTATTTATTTAATTTTGTTTGTCTAATTTTTATTTTATTTTATTTTCTTTTCTTTTCTTTTAATTTTATTTTATTTTTCTGCTTTTCAGATTTGCCTAAACGACATGTAGTTTTTCTTAAACGGAAAAACAACATGTCGTTTACGTCTAAGAGCCAAAACTATCGTATGCTAAACGACAGGTCGTTTAGTCAACTGATGAAAACGACTTGTTGTTTCCCCCGGTAATTAAATTTCGTTCTCTGCTAAACGACTTGTCGTTTCGTCCAAGTCGTTTTCGTCATCTTCAACCTTCGTCCAGGATGCTACAATGCACGAAACCGCAGCCTCCACGCCACCATTCGACGCCACCAAGCTCCTCGACCTACTGAAAAAAAACTCCATCAATCACCACTGCACCTCTCCACCAGCCGAGCTCCACCATGCCTGCAGCAGCTGACTTCAAGGAGAAGAGCAGCAAATGGTTCACGCGGAGACAGATAATGATGGACGAACGTGCAGACAGAGAATGATGGACGAACGTGCAGACAGAGAATGATGGATGAACATGGAGACAGAGAGTGATGGACGAACGTGGGCAGCGAAAGAAAGAAAAGAAAAAGAAGAGGAAGACGCATGCGGGTGGGTAGCTGAAACAGAAAAGAATAAAAAAATAAATAAAAGCCGAACGTGCATGCTCTGAGTTGAGTTGTTTATTCTTTTTTGAAGCCTATAAAATGGGGAGCAGAGAGTTGGGAGAGGGCATCGGGTTCTTGAGGAAAGAAGTAGAAATAGGAGGAGGAAGTTCGGAGTTCCGAGAGAGTTTACAGAGGGCAGTTCAGGAGGAGCTGGGGGAGATCGAGTTCGGGCCAGTGGAGTTCGGGGCAGTTGATCGAGAGTTGAGAGAGAGGAGTTGGAGGAAGGAGTTGGAGAGAGGAGTTCGGGAGTGAGTTCGAGAGAGGAGAGAAGGAGAAATAAGAGAGGAGTTCGGAGAGTTTTTCAGAGAAGGATTTCGGAAAGAAAGAAAAAAAAAAGAGAGAGTTCGGACGAGAGTTGTTCTATTACATGCAGTTTTTATTTTCTATTACATGCAGTTTTTTTTTAGTATTAGCTCATTTCTTTGTTATTTGAGTTTAATTTACTTGAGAGTTAATTTTATTTTCTTTAAGTTTGTTTTGTAAGATTTGGTGTTGTGTTTTATTTTAGTTTTCTAATGGAGAAAAGATCATTAAATTCCATGGTTATTGTGATAAACATGGTTGGCTAATTTTTTTACACTAAGGTGAAGAGGTGAAGTCTAATAATTTAAATATTATTTCATATCAATAATAGAGTTCATATTGTGAGTTTGATTAATTGACTGGTATTATTTTTAGAAACGTTAATTATCTATATATTTCTCTTGATTCATTGTGATTTTCGAATACAGTGAATGCTTGAAAAATCCCTGTGGTAATTAATTGGACTTGTGAACGTCTATACTATCAATTATTCAAACTTAATATTTGGTAATTAATTTTCTTGGGCTTAAAAGTTAAATTTTCCAGTTAGACGGAATCATTATTCTAATCTAACTGAGTTAAATTGATATGAAACAATTTTATAAATTATTAGACGGATCCTCGGAACCTTAGTCGTTCTCCATATTAATTTACTTTATTGTTTCAGTTATATTCTGTTACGTTTAAAATTCTCAACCCAGTAATCTCATTTTTTTTTATTATATGTTCTTATTTTTTTAAATCTCCTTTCATTTTATTCCCTTTATCACATTAGTCAATCCTTGTGGATTCAATCCTGTAAAGTACTACGACACCTGTATACTTGCAGGCAAAACTGCTCTGAATTTTTATTCAAATAATGGGTAAAAGTTTAGACGCAACAACGGCAATCCTGAATAATTCCTCCACCACCTGAGTTCCCCAGATTTCCCCTACAACTACCATCACAATTTAGTTTAACCCAACCAGAAGGGGGCTTTTTCCACGCCACATGCATACCTAGTCTGGTTTGAGTGAAACAATGTGGAAGGTTGAGCATCTGCACGATCTCCATATCAGACGTTGAAAGGTTATGTAAGGCCTTGGAATTTGCTGCAATAACACTAACCCAGTGCCTTATTTGTCTCCATACCTGATTCACGTTTTATTTAGCCCCCTCGATTCTTGCTCTACATCTGCTCTACCATAAACACCAACTTATCACTGTCGGCATTACTCCAATAATAATCCCTGTTATTGAGGACTTTTTGGCATAATAAAACCAGGCTGAAACTCTATTTTTCTAGGGGATAGGTATGTGAAAAGAAACCCCCAGCAGCACACTAGCTTGACACCAAATTTCCTCTGCAATCTCACCTAGAGAGAAGATATGATCAATATTTTCCTAGTGCCTTTTCACACAACAATCGCATGCTGAAGCCATTGCAATACCTTTTGCTTGAACTGTCTCATCAACGGGCAAGCATTTAAACCAGGCTTTCCAGACACAAATGGAGATTCTTTTGGGAATCAAAGGATGCCAAAACCAGTTGCTCCACTCTAAAGTATCACCACGCTTCCTCACTACCTCCCATGCTGTTTTTGTAGAAACACTGCCATCAGAAGTTAGCTTCCAAATGTACACATTCTCACTTTTTTTCCCGACTTGAACATTGAGCACAATTTCCATCATTCTTTCAGCTCCCACCAATTCCATTAATAAATCCGAGTTTCAATTATTCTGATTCCAACAATCCCGAATTCTCAACTTACAATTACCTATCCCCTCCATGCTCACAGATAGTGGACCAAAAGAAAGCCACCAGTCAAACCAAAAAGAGGAATTTCCTCCTCGTACCAAGACTTTCACATTCTCCATGACTTCCAGAATGACAGCCACCATAGCTCTCCAAAACCGTGAATCACTGGGACACTCCTTCCGAGCTAAAATATGATTGTTTCTACAATATTTGGCCTTGAAGAACTCTGCCCATAAATTATTCGAAGTGCTCAAACGAAAAGCCAGCTTTATATGAAGTGATTTCTGAACTTCCTTAAGATCTCGCACACCCAATCCCCCTTCCTCGACAGGTTTGCAAACCTTACCCCAAGAGAGCCAATCTACTTTTCTTTTACCTTCCACATCTCCCCACCAAAAATTAGCTAAAAGAGAATTTATACAAGATAAAATGCCCATCGGAACAGACATAACTAACAGCAAGTGTACTGATGCTAGATAGAACATGTTTAAGCAAAATCAACCTTCCACCTTGCGATAACAGATTAAATTTCCAGCCTACAATTTTCTCCTTGATCTTTTCCACAAGTGGCTCCATAATCCGGGAGGTTAATTTGCTTGAAACCAAAGGCGCACCCAAATACGTCACTGGGAACTTCCCTTCCATGAATCTGGTGCTCCTTAATAAACCTCTTTTGCAAGCTGGGCTAATATGTTTTGACAGGAAAATTGCAGATTTAGCTTTGCTAATTTGTTGACCCGACCACTTCTCATACGTCTCAAGAACCTTTACTAAATTTTTTATCAATCTTTTCCCACCATTGGCAAATATAAGAACATCATCTGCATATAGTAAATGGGATACTGTTGGTGCCCCAATAGGATGACAAAAATTGCCCAATTCGACCCTCCTCAAAATTTTGCCGAAGTAATCTCGTTAAGACCTCCTCCATGATAATGAACAACAACGAAGAAAGGCGATCCCCTTGTCTCAAGCCTCAAATAGATTGGAAAAAACCCTTTGAAGTTCCATTCATCATCACCGAGAACCACGGGGCCTCTACACAATTTTTTATCAGCTTGCAAAAATTCGCTGCAAACCCAAACAACTTCAATACCTCCAAAAGAAAATTTCAATTCACTCTATCATAAGCCTTGGCCATGTCCAATTTTATCAACACATTACCTCCCGTCCTTTTCTTGTGCAAAGAATGGACCATTTCCTGTGCAAGCGTGATATTCTCAAAAATACTATGCCCCGGAATAAAGGTTCCTTGTTCATGCGAGACCAACTTATCAACAATGTTAGTGAATCTGAAACAATTATTTTTGAAAAATTTTGTAGGCCACTGAGCAAAGACTTATTGGACGAAACTTGTCAAAGCTCGAAGGGTTTCCCACCTTAGGAATGAGTATAATAAATGAGGAAGAATAAAACCTAGGCAAAAGTGCACCCTGGAAAAACTGGACTACTGCTTCCAAGAGGTCTTCCTTGACAATTTCCCAACCAAACATATAGAACTTAGAACTGAATCTGTCAGGACCCGGGCTACTTTCTTTCGGAATGGAGAAAACCGCTCTTCTTGCCTCCTCCTCCATTGGCACCACACATAATAAATGATTCTCAGCCTCGAAAATTTGTCCATGAATAAGCAATGGGAGGTCACATATCTCTATATTAGACAGCTCCTCCAGGAACTTATGGAAATACAACGCAGCCTCATTATGCACTATTTCCGCTCCCTCCAAAATCCTGCCATCCGTCAGGACCATACGATCTATTTGACCCTTCTTACATCTCTGATTAATCACCGAATGGAAGAATTTAGAGTTATGATCCCCCTCAATTAACCTTTTTTTTTTTTTTTTTTTTTNGCTCTCTTCTCCCCACATATATGGTGGTTGTGCTGAAGTTTTATATTGAAGGTTGGAGTTGACGTGGTTGTTTGGGTTATATTTTAGATGCAGGAGTTGCCGTTGTTGGCTTTGGAGATGTATTTATTGTTGGTCTGGTGTTGGTAAGAGGTAGTTGTATGGGTTGAGTTTGGCTGTTGGGTGGAGATTTTAGTGGCTGTGTTGGGGTTTAAATGCTAATGGTTTGAGGAGGGGATTGTTTAGGTTTAATTTTATGATAGGTTTTGAGTTTAAAAGGGTCTAGTTTGGGTTGTTTTTCAATAAATAGCAGCTTACTGGATTGGTTTATTAAATGTATGGTATATGTTTTGACTAGGTGGTGATATTGTTAGAGCTTAGACTTAAGGCGTAGATAATACGCGGAAGTCAGGTAAGTGGGTTTCCTATACTAGTCTTTTCATAAAAAGAAAATGAAATGAGGTTGATATTTTTCAAAATATGCATGTTTGTCTTGAAAAGAAATATGAAACAACCACAGTTATTTGTTTTGCATTTACTCATGAAATATGTATAAGAATGAAGTACTTTTTGTCATGACTGCTTTAGACATGAGCTAACATTAGCAGTCTATTTCTAAACTGTAAAAAATAGCGAATATGAGATCCAAAAAGTTTTACTTTGATTAAATAGGGAAGTTTTGTTTATGTTATTCTTAAATATGTGAAATGATTTAAAATTATTCAGTACTTTGTTTTGATATGATGTCGCATCTGAAAAACTTTGACATGAATTTCTGATTCTGTATTTGAATATGATCTGGTTTCGATGATGTTCTATTTTGTTTCTGTTAAGGCCCTGCCACGAGTATAATGGTGGTTTATAACCCTACCACGAGGGGTGAAACATGATATACAGCCCAGCCACGGGTATAATGGTAGTTTATAACCCTACCACGGGGGTTAAATATGGTATTTATCCTGCTACGATACTCCAATATGATATGAAGATGATGTCTCAGTTTATAATATGCCAAAGGATTTTTGAATAAGAAAGTTTTCTGAAAAGTTCGCTCTGATTTTTTGTAACAAGTTTTGTTTATGCATTTTGAAAATAAACATGTTGTTCCTGAATTCTTAAAGTAAATACTTTGTTCTCCGTACTAAACTTTGTAAATGTTCATGTTTACATGCTAGTATATATTCTCTGCTTACTGAGTTATTGATAACTCACTCCTTATCTTCACAATATTTTCAGATGACTTTGATGGTTCAACTGAGGATCAATAATAGAATTTTTGGGCAAGATTAGCTGTGGATAATAGGTGCGTACCTTGGGATACTAGTGGCGTTGGTGGATTTATTTATTTAGTAGATTGATTTCAGTATGTTTAGATGATTTATGGAGACTTATGTAAATTATATTTCATTCTATTATGTTATTTGAGACATGTAGAGGAGTTGATCTATTTTATTTAGATTACTGTATTGAGGATCTGATATATAAGTATGTGTGGTTAATTAAATTAGAAATATTTAAGTTTGATTTGGAGCCTTTGGAAATATATATATATTTGGATTTTATAAATATATTAGTATTATTAGAGTTGATTATCAGATAACAAGAGTTAATTCTCTGGACCACCGGGATCGGGGCACTACTGAGGGGCTGGGGGTGAGGGTGAGATTTATATTTGGTATATTTTGGACAGTATATAGGGCTCTCGGGATTAACTGCTACTGCAAGAGATCTATATTTTATTTAAGTTGTATGTTGTTTGAGAAAAACAAAATGCGAGGCGTGGGCCTATGTTTTGTGGTTGTTATTAGGACACGAGGGGTGGTTACCTGGTAGAACATGCAGATTCCTGTTGTGCTAGAAGAGTTTTCTGTTTTCAGTTTATTTGTTCATGGTTGGATAAGGTAGAAATTTGGGAATTAAAATCACATGATAGCTAGAGGAGACAAATAATATTGAAATTAGATTTCCACTAAAAGGAGCTTACGTAGTTATGCTATCTGCGATGGGAGAGTGGGTGACATGTTTGATCACTTTTTGATTGCATTGTTTTTGTTTGTTTGCTGGGTATTTCTTTTTCATTAAATAATACTGGGAATTTATATAATGATTGGCACTTGGTAGTCAGATATAAATTGTATAATTTTCTTTTATTGGCACTGGGTGTTCAGGAACAGCATCCCGACTAATCTTGCGGATGCACAGGCTCTTAGTAAGGAGTTTTTCATAAGTGCACCTCGAGTAATTCAAGGAGAAAATCCCTCAGTCCAATGGTTATTAGAGAGATTGTTTGCACTCAAGGAGATTTGAACCTTAGACCTGGAGGAAGCATACTCTCAAACTCAAGGCTTTTACCACTTGAGCCAACCCCTAAGAGTTAGAAAATGTATAATTTTTCTTTAACAAAGAGGACGTTACCCCTAATTTTATTTATATATCGTTACTTATGGCGGAGTACAACCGTGTACAAACTAAGAAACTTTGGGGGTAACAATAATAGTCTGTTAAATAGTTTGGTTTACTGTTAGAGGTATAAATATTCTGTTAAACCAAAAGAGTACTTGGTTTCTCTTAGACTTCTTTATCAACCCTGATGAGGAATTGGCAAGTAACTGATTTTTTTTTTTTTTTTTAAGTAATCGAGGATTTATTAAAAGCCACAAAAGTAGTAGCTCAAGTACGAGGATATATATAAGAGAAACACCTAAATAGAAATATAAAAAGAGAAATAAAATCATGAAAAGATAGGAATCAGCAAATAACTGATTAATGGGTGCATTTCGTCTGCTGCTGTTTCTATGTGTATGCCAGAAATCATCATATTCCTTTAAACCCTTTCTTTTTCTTTTTCTTTTTTCTTTTCCCTGGTTTAAATGCAATTTGTTGTGGTACTGACTTTTAGAGTTGCACTTATTTATATGTGTGGTTGTCCTCTACAAAAATCTGTCTCCTATCTCCTATCTCCTATAGCCTTCTTTCTGCCTTATTATTTGAATCCAATTTGTGTATGGAAATATGAATTGCTGCTTTGTGATTCGGGAAAGTCAAAAGGTATGCTCCTTTTTAGTCGAGTTTTAGAAAAATTTTATTGTCTACACTACAACTATGCATGATCTTTCATTTACATGCGACTGAAAGAAATTGATGTAAGATATTAGGTCTGTTAGGTGGAATGGATACCTGACCAATGCATATGTTGCTCACATCTAGTTGGTGAAAAATGGTTACTTCTGTGATTCTGTTACATTATCCTTGGATTGTGTTTTTGAGTTCATTGGATCAATAATCTTGAACCGTAAAGCATTAAATTTTAGATTTTCTATTAATTTGACGACTGAATCCAGTGTACTTGATTACGCTTTTTGAATAAATTTTTACTTATATATATATAATTAAAAAAACACTTCTTTGACTGAATCAAATTGGGGCATGATGTATACTGATTTGTCTCAATGATATGAGGGAAAGAATAATTATTAGGAACATTTATCATCAAAACAGTACTGTAGACTTCGAGAGCAGAGTGAAGTAAAGGACTGAAGCTAGATTTTACGTCTTCGGCCACATTTTTTGCATTTTTAATGAAATCTTCTTACTTCTATCAAAAGTAGATTTTATATCGTTGAAGTTGATGTATATATTAGGAGTGAACAGAAACCGATGCAACTGACAGGAATCGATCGGCCTCATCGGAACCGCCCGGCGTGCGGTGGCAATTTGAAAGAACTGACGTTTAGCAGTTTGTTCTCGGTTTGATGCTGGACTGAACCGCTGAACTGGCTGATAAAATAAAACTATTTCTTTTTTAATATACCCTAATCAAAACGATGCCGTTCTACTTAAGTTTAATTACACCTATAAGTATATAAAACATAATGGAAACGGCGTCGTTTGGTATTAAACAATGGCGTTGTTTTATTCAAAACATATAAAAAGAAGATATGTATGAAACGATGATATTCAAACGGCATCATTTCGAGATGGGGTCGTATTCTTCCCTAGACCTTCTTCCTTGATTCACTCCTCTGCAACTCTCTCTCTCACTATTCTCTCAGAAGAAGCTCGCCACTAAGGGAACCGAACACTGATCAAGAATCGCCAAAAAATCGCCAGAGTTGATATGGCTAGTTTTCCTCCTCCCCATTGATCGGTTACAGTCAGTTGCTTTAGATCGAGCCTGGAGGGTGAAGAAGATGAAGAGGGAGTGGTTGGAATAAATCTCATGGTGTGCGTTGTACGTGTAACAAAATATAAAAGAGAGGGAACCCTTTTTGGTGGTTTTCTTTGTTTTTTTTTTTTTTAACCCAAGAAATGATATAAACAATAGAAAAACAGTAGGTTGCTCCGCGGTTTTCATAGCCTGTTGTGCCTAGGGGAATTGTATTTACAAATATCAGTCATGAAGATCATGCACCAGCTTTGAGGTTTGGGTTGATTAGCATTGACTCACTTGATGCCGCGGGCCTAAGAGAAAGAGAGACCAACCAACAAGAAAGCGACTCGGACGGTCTCGATCTCTCGTATCATATGGTTGGTACATAGAATTTTTAAAATTAGGATTTGAAAAGTCAAACATAGGATCGAATGATTGAGACCGGCATCAACCACTTGGACGCCACCATTTATTAATTTTAGCGGAAATTGGTTAGTGAACATATTTAAATGACTTTAAAAATAATTGATCAATATTATACATACTTTTTTTTAGAGTAATATATACATAATTTTAGTAAATCTTGTTCACGATCAGCCTTTCTCTTTCTTGGATATATATATTTATAATTTTTTAGAATAATAATTTGTATAAATTTTAAATAGACAAGCTTCACACAGTTTTTTTGTAAAAAATTGTACCTTGAGGAGTTAATATTGGTCTAGCCAAAACCGGGTGTTAACGTCGTATTTCGCACGCCTTTCAACCAAGTCCCAGCAACTCGAATTTTCAGAGTTAGGCCTCGATCAATGTTATGTGGAGCTCCTGGCAGTGGTCTGGTGCGGCTATACGGTGTCGATATTACATCCATGGCGATGAACGATATCTAAATGCAAAGAAAATAAAGCGATGAACACATAGGTTTGTGTGGTACGGCACTAGGCCAACATCCACAGGGTTTTGAAGAAGGGAGATTCCACTATAATAATGTTGTTTACAGTCTCCCATAGCCTCTTATTTGTCACTGTCAATGAAGCTACAGATCTATTTGATGGAGAAAAAGCTATCTCTAGAATTCTCAGGTTGAAGAAGAATTCCAAAAGTCTGAAGAAATCGAAGTCCCCAATCCATAGGTTCCCCCTCCATTTTATCTCCTGCCCCTCATTTGCTTTAAGTCAATTCTCTACTTTTCTCTCCTGATACCTTACACATTGCTTTCCCTTGCTTTATGTCAATCCTCAATTTTCCTCTCCTCGCATTACTTTCACATGCCTCCTGACACCTTCATGCCTTAGTCCATTCTTGTCCCCTCTCATTCTCTCATATTTTGGCTTCTAGTGAGTCCCTCCTCAATGGGCTGGGCCTAAGAAATTCCATAGGTCGAAAGAAAAATCCCCTCAAAGTTATCCCGCCAATTCCTATCGGACATGCTCGATGGGAATTGTTCAGCCTGTCTTCCATTCGCCTCGCCTCATTCTGCTAGGTTGTCAATTTTTCCGCTTGTCGGTCTTTAGGTGGGGTTCTACTCCGCTGAGCCTCATGTCGTAGCTTTGTCCTATCGATTTCCTTTAACCTTCTTTTCCTTTCCCCTCATGTCGTAGCTTTGTCCTATCGATTTCCTTTAACCTTCTTTTCCTTTCCTATTTCCTTTAGCCGCATTTTTCTTCCACTTCCTACTCCCTTTAGCTGCCTTTCCCTTAGCTATTCCCTATTTCCTTTAACTACATTTCCTTTAGCTATTTCCTTTAGCCACATTTTCCTTTTGCTCCTATTTCCTTTAGCTCCGTTCTTTTTGCTCCTATTTCCTTAGCCCACCGAGCCTTTTTTCTTCCCTTTCTCTTTCCTTTCACTTTGTCCCGCACTTTTCCTTGGCTTTCCATTTTATTTGCTCATTCCTACATTGTCAGGGTGTTAGTTTCTGTTTGTAAAGGTTCCTTTGATGGAGATGCCACTGATTAAGATTCTGCTAATGAAGATTTCGTTGGTAGAGATTTCGCTGATGGAGATCTTGTTGATGGAGATTCCCTGTTGAAGATTTTGTTGATGGAGATTTCACTGTTGAAGATTTTGTTGATGGAGATTCCACTGTTGAAGATTTTGTTGATGGAGATTTAGCTGATAAATATGTTGAGTGGCCGTAGGCCGACTTGCACTCCTCCGCAAGAG
Organism: Pterocarya stenoptera; assembly: GCA_003123785.1. Taxonomy (NCBI): domain Eukaryota; kingdom Viridiplantae; phylum Streptophyta; class Magnoliopsida; order Fagales; family Juglandaceae; genus Pterocarya; species Pterocarya stenoptera. The sequence continues at coordinate 12,447 of QEOT01123667.1, forward strand.
GGATAGAGCTCCCTCTGGCATGACTCGTCCCTTTTGCCTCACGAGGAGGTAGGTTGGAGCTGGTGGAGTTTCCTTTGGTGGAGATTCTGTTGATGAAGATTACACTGATGTAGAGTCCGTTGGTCGAGATTTTGTCTTCGGGTGGCCAAGGACCAACCCTCACTCCTCCGTGCGAGGGATAAGGCAACCTTCTATCTCTTACCTTTCCTTTTTGCCTCACATGGGGGTAAGCTACTAATGGCAATTCCGTTGATGTAGATTTTGTTGATGTTGTACATGTCTTTCTCTTCATTATTCGGACAGTCCATAGACTTGGCCCACTTTCCTCGAGGAGAAGTCAGAATGCCTCATGCCAAACCACCTATTTCTCCCCAGAGGAGGTAATTCAGACAGCTATGTGGCTGGTCCACTCCTTCGCTGTGGTGGGGGTCGGGGTAAGTATTCGGGCAGCCTCAGGGTTGAACCCACTCTCTTTCATGGGAGGAACAAGACAACCTTTAGCTCATGTCATCCATTTGTTTCCCGCGGGAGGTAAGTGGTTCAAGCAGTCTGTTATGGACCCACTCTCACACGTTGACACTACAAAAAAGGGTAAGTTTGGATTAGGCTAGCACTGATCTCACACTTCTTTGTAGCGGAGGCGAGAGTAAGTTATTCGGGTAGACGCAAGGCTAATCCCACTTTTCTCTATGGGAGGGATAAGGCAACATTTAGGCCTACATTTCCCTATGGTGTCTCGCAGAGAGGTAAGTCATTCTGGCAATTCGCTATTGAATCCGCTCCCGCCTATTGACGCTAACGAGGAAGGTAAGCATTTTCTTCTGGGTAACTGAGGACTAACTCGTACTCCACCGCAGAAAGGATAAGGCAACCTTTAGGCCTACATTTCCCTATGTTGCCCTGCGGGGGGGGTAATTCAGATAGCGATGTCGCTAATCCGCTCCTTCACCGTGATGGGGGTTGGGGTAAGTTATTCATGCAGCCGTGAGAGCTAGTCTCACTCTCCCGGAAGAGGAGGTTGAGCCACTTTCTCACCTATAATCCTTCGTGGGAAGGTAGATGACCTGGTGTTTCACACGCCTTTGGGCCAAGTTCCAGCAACCCTGGTCTTCAAAGTTGGGTCTCGATCGGTGCTGTGTAGAGCCCCTGATAGTGATCCGATGCAGTTGTACGATGTCGATGCATACATCTATGAGATGAACATTATTTAAATGCAGAGAAAATAAAAAGATGAACACACAGATTTACATGGTTCCACACTCGGCCTACATCCACGAGAGTTTGGGGAGGGGAGATTCCACCATAATAAGCTTGTTTAAAGCCTCTCATAGCCTCCCGTTTCTTGCTTTACAATGGAAGCTACAGATCTATTTACTGAAGAATAAGCTTTCTCTAGAGCTCTCAAAGTCTAAAAGTCGAAAGAAGTCCAAAAGTTGGGAGAAGTCGAAGTCGAAATCCCCAAGCCGTAGGTTCCCCATCCTTTTTATCTCCTGCCTCCCCTCCAATTTGCTTTTAGTCACTTTTCTACATTTTTCTCTCGACATCTTACACCTTGCCTTCTCTTGCTTTATGTCAAATCCTCCATTTTCCTCTCCTGACATTACTTTCCCATGCTTCCTGGCACCTCCATGCCTTAGTCCCTTCTCGTTCCATCTCCTTCGCTCATATTTTATCTTCTAGTGAGTCCCCTCTAATAGGCTGGGCCTAGGAAATTCCATGGATCGGGGGGAAAATCTCCTCACACTGGGGGCCCAAGGCCCATCACACATAAAAGACTCAAAGAAGTCGTGTAACTTAACGAAGACCCTAGCTGCCCTATTTATTAGGAAGGGGTAAACCTCACATTATTGATATAGACCACATAATGATTAGATAATTTTGATACATCAAGAATACGCCTTCTAATGGCTAAACATTATGCAATATTAAATAGTTTATAGTATTCATCCAATAGTCTCCATGCCTATATATAAGGGCAACAGGTAACCTTCGATCGATCTAATTAAGTATTCTTGAATTATTATCTCTCACTCATTACTGACTTAAGCATTGGAAGTGTCATAGGCGCACCACGCTGCCCACTTAATGATTTGTAGGTTAACAATTAGGGCTCCATCTTTGACTCTGCACCGACTCCATTTAGACTCCGATAAGTCAAGGTCGAAGTCAGAGGTGGCAATGTACCGACTCCGACTCCAACTTCGATTGTCCAACTCCGACTCTGATATTGTACATATTTTATAAAAATATATATATTTTTTATATATTAATGATATATATTTTATATAACTATAACTTATATTATTAATTAAATTCAATAATATACTAATATGAGCAAATTATTATAAAATAATATGCTTATAATATAATATAAATAGAATAAATTGATTAATAATAGTTTAGTATATGTAAACACCATACTATTAAGTATTACTACCATGTAACACTATTGAATAATAACAACTAATTTATAAACATTAATGTATAATAATATGTAATACTAATTATATAGTAACTAATGTATAGTAACATTGAATACTAATGTATTATGTATAAACAAAAATATATAAATTTCTAATAACATGTAATACTAATATATAATAACAAAAGTATAATAACATGTACTAGGAATGTATAATAATCAATGTATAATAACATGTAATACTAATGTATAAAGATTAACATATAATAACATATAATAACATATAATACTAATGTATAATAATATTAATTTGCACAATGATTTATTTTTTCAGTTTTGGCTATGTTTTAATAAAATTGAAATTCAAAGAATGTTGAAAAGAAAAAACTAAAATCTAGAAATCAAAATCCGATTAGTGAGAACCCGAGATTGTCAAATTGAAATTTCAAATGAGCTAAGAAAAAAAGCCCAAATCTCGGAGCGAAGTTGGAGTCGAAGGTTAGATTTGACCTCCGACAAAGTCAGAGTCGGAGTTGGAGGTAAGGCACTTCGAATCCGACATTGTCGGTGCTCAACCCTATTAACAATCACGACCGGTGGTAGAACACATCCTTAACAGTAGCGCCCTGTCTATCATGCCGTCTGTGGGACTAGAGGTGTTACAATGACGAATACAAAGACTCGCAGTGCCAAGTAAAAAGGGTGCTAAGGTCAACAGGCCACGTGACCCTTAAACACCAATGAAGACTACAATGACTCGTAGTGCCAAGTACAAAGAGCGCAGATGTCAACAGACCACGTGACCCTTAAACACTAATGATAAGTACAAAAACTTACAGTTCAAAGGAAAAGGGTACGGAAGACAACAACGACAAATATAATAAACAAGCCACTCGCAGGGTAGAAAGAAAGAGTCTTGTGAAATCGAAGCAAAGTGTAATATAATAAGCCAAAACCGGCTAAGTGTTCCCAACAAGCACAAGTACAAAAGGCAAGTACAAAACTATTTGTATTGTTTACAAAAAGCTGTTACAAATGTAGTAGGGGGAGACAGGTATTCACAAAAGGCTAAGTACTAGGACCACCGGAATGTGGAGGTGCAGGAGCACTGTCGAAGACATTGGGCTTAGAGTCTTGACCAAAGGTGTCAACAAACTGACACAAGGTAGCATCAGGTTTAAACATTCCCAAATCTAAAGGCCTCAAGTCAATACGAGGATTGGCCAACAAGTGTGATCTAAGTCGCAGCACGCCAGCCCTATACCCATAACTGAAAGCACAGTCCTTAACGCTATGCGCTGATGGCAGCTAAGGATGGAGGTGGACAAGTTCCTCCCTCGCAACCGCCAAGTCAGACTACAATGTCTTCACCAATTGGGTCTTTTCCTTCAATTGTTCATCCTTATGAAGAAGCATTTCGTGAAGCTTCATCTACTATTCGTATATGTCAACGTGAACTTTTTTGTATTCCTCATGCCATTTGGTCAGCGCCTCTAGAGTGTTGTGCCCCTCAAGAGCGTCGCGCACCTCTGAGAGGTCAAGATTAACTTGCCGCTTGCTCTCTTTTAAGGCAGCCAACACCTCCCCGAGTTCAATACAGCGCCGCTGAGAACTAGACAGCTCTTAGTGGACAAAATTTAGCTCCTCGTGGAAGGCAGAGTGCTCAAAGCGAGCACAACTCCTCTCTAACTCCAACTCCCCCCAGGTGAGGGAAAGCTGAGCCCTAGCGGAATCACACTCTGACTCTCGAAGTCCCAGGGAGAAGTTGTCCCAGGCCTTCACCTTTGTGGTGTGACGGAGTTCATTGAGAAGGTAGAAAACCTCGTTGCAAAGAATATCCAAGTCACCTGCAAAGAGTGCACGTAACCATCTGCTTACTCAAGTAGGATCTCCAACTCTGCCCTCTTGCCCTTCCATCTCTCAATTTCCTTTTTGGCATAGAAAGAAAAGACACGCCTAGAGTGAACTTTATCTTCCAAGTCAGCATAATCTGCCATGATCCAGGCCATCAAATCGTCGACACCCTACAAAAATAAAACCAAGAAAAAGTTTTTAAAAAAAAAAGGAAAAAAGAAAAAAAAAAGAGAGAGATAGAAGTGAGAGAAACAGAGTCAAAGGTATCCCAAAGAGAAAATTCCTTAGCCGATTAGCCATGCTGCTGATGGCATCATCTCTAGCAGGACCGAAGGAGGAGGAAGTACCTCCCTGCACCTCCCAATCATACCTCACCTCAGACCTATAGTAAGGACCAAGGGGGAAAGCCTCAAGAGGCACTGCCACTAAGTCTACTCCAATCTCAGGGACCTTACCCAAATCTCCCACTGGGCGAGCAATGTTGGTGTAAGCAAGTTCAACCTCCCCAAGACTAATGTCCTCACTCACGAGACCGCCTAAAGGAACACCCTCCTCTAAGGGAGAAGACTCAGCATCATGTCCAAAGGAGGAGGGAAAGGGAGAGGGAATAGAAACATGATCGACACCAGCCCCCAAGTCGAGTGGAGGGGTCTCTCCCCCCGAGATAGTAGTAGGCAAAGAGTGGGACGTTGAACTCTTGCCTTCACTTTCTTCTTCCATTTCTTCACAAATAGGAATGTCGCCGCCCTTCTCACCGCCCACAACACCAAGATTGCTTAGGGCACCATCTCCACTACCCTGATTTCTCTCCCGGGCCGCCTGGTTGGCAAGGCTCAACGAGAAGGTGGCGTCCATATCAACGTTGACCTTGCCACCTTCCCTTGGCAAATCAGAAGCCGAATGTAAGGAATTCAAAGGTTGGGCTAAACGCTGAATCAAACTGTTGGGAAGGAAGATCAAAGTCAAATGTGGTCTCCAAGTCAGAAAAGGCTTGACCCATCAAACCCTCGACATCATCAAGACCTAGAAAAAGGCGCGGGTGCCAGTGAGCAATTGGGGGTAGAAGGTGAGGTACCCTGAGGTCAATTAGCCACGAGGGAGGCGCCAACGCCTGTGCATGTAACCCCCCTTTTTCGCTATGGGAGAAGGTGTATGAGTAGTACTTTAGCGAGAACGCTTCCTCGAAGCCTTTGGAGTAGACTCCGAGGAAGACTTAGTTGGGAGAGATGGCGCCACGACCTTGCTTAGGAAAAGGCAACATTTGACTTTCAAACGGTTAGGTGTCACCAAGGAACGATCAATATTGGAGGGCATCAAGAGATTCTCAGTCCAAAGGTCTATGTTCACTTGCCCAGGTGGCAACCATGTCAACACAAGATTGCTCCCGTTCAGATTAAGATTCTAAAGCCGCAATTAGGCCTTTGCCATCAAGAATTTTACTCCAGGTAGCCCTAATTGGGAAATCCTGATGCATCTCCTTTGAATTGGGAAATTTCCAACCTGTGCCTGAGACCAAGAAAAACTTCCTCGTCCATTGTTTCGTGTTTGAACGATGACTTTCAAAATGGGCCAACCGCTGCTTCCTAATCCAAAAGCTGCAAATGTTGCCTAGAGAGCTCCTCAAAGAATAAAATGCCAAGAACTCTCGAGCGGTTGAATCTGGGTATTCTTCCTGGCGGGTTCCAAAACCAAACGAAATACAATGCAAGAACAGAGAAGAACTCGCCACGCATGAAATGAAGCTGCACAGGGGCTAGCTGAAAAAGGTCAAGAATGTCGCATACTAGGCGACAAAAAGGAAATTGCAAACTGTGGGTTAGGGCACAAATGGGAAGAGCAACGTTTTCGACAAACCCTTCCTCATCGATGCAGCCATGACGAGGGAGTTCCAGGAGTATTGAATATGGAATCCCGTAGGTGTGGCGCATATTCGTCAAGTCCCTAGTAGTGAGGGTGGAGCGCCACCCAAAACCTTCAAAGCATGGGACATCTTTAGCAGAAGAAGACTCCAGGGCAACATGGGTTTGGGATGTGTTTCGTTGGGCCATGAGGATGACAAAGAAGCGAAGGGAAATGAAGAATTCGAGATAGTGGAGTCTCAAGAACGTAAAGAATAAAGGAAGAAATCGAGAAGAACACGACGAAAAATGAGAAGGGTAGGGAAATGAAGAGCAAGTGATAACTGCAAACCATTATTACCTAACTAAATGGGTAACGTAAGTGGAAACGACGAGTAAAGTAATAAATGGGTCAACGAGGTAGTACATAGATCTAAAATCCGTAGCAGGGTAGTCTATGGTCTCAAACGTCCTCGACTAGGTAAATGAAGATATTTGTAATTCCTTCATTGTGAATTCCTCACGCTTACATCCGAGAGGAATTAGCAAAGTAATTGGATAAGTTAATATTGGTCTGGCCCAAACTAGGGGACTAAGGCCCATCACCCATAAAGGACTCAAATGAGTTGTGTAACTTAACGAAGACCCTAGCTGCCCTATTTATTAGGGAGGAGTAAACCTCACGTTATGAATATGGATCATGTGGTGATTAGATATTCCAATACATCAAGGATAAGCCTTCTAATGACTAAGTATTGTGAAAAGTTAATCAATTTATACTTTATAGTATTCATCAAATATTCTCCATGCCTATATATAGGGGCAACAGGTAACCTTTGATCTATCTGATTAAGCATTCTTGAATTATTATCTCTCACTCATTATTGAGTTAAGCATCAAAGGTATCACAGACGCACCATGCCGCCCACTTAAAGATTTACCGGTTAACGATCATGATCGGTGATAAGACACGTCCTTTACAGTACACTACAATAAAAGTGTAAAAAATATATATTTTTCTTGTGAGACTCACTTTTGTACAAATAACTTATACGAAACTAACCTATTTAAGACTTATACTTAACATTATTTTTAAAATTCATAAGTTCTTTAAAAAATAAAGATTCCAAACAAAAAATAAAATTTTTTTTATCTTTCCAAAAAGCCGTTTGATATGGCACGAGGATTGCTAGCGATAAGTTATAAAGAAAAATTATTTATTTTTATATTTTTAAATATTCTTTTAAAAAAAATCAAAACATCATCTAAAAAGTATTTTCTTAATCACTAAAAAGAAATCTTCGAGATGGAGTGTAGATTTATTCATCTTCTTTAATATAATATTTGTCGAGAAAAAACGTTTTTTTTTTTTTTTTTTCCTGCTAATAAGGCCCAAGCTATTTTCTGTTTTTCTTTCTTTACTTGAACGTTCTGCTCTCAACCACCTCCGTTCTCCTCCATTGCAAAAACCACCTAAATCTCCGATGCCTCTTCCACCTTCTGTCTCTGCACACATATCTCCAACTCTGGCATTCTGCATATTCTCTAGAGATTCAATGGTAGATTCTCTCATTCTCTGCGCCACCCTCGTAGCCAATGTCTTCAGATTTTGTTAGTGTATCATTTCCTTCACAAATTCATCCAAGATTCTTTCAATCTAGCTGCTTTTGCATCAGGGCTTATTTTTCTTATTATTTTAAACATTAACCGTCTTATTTTTCAATCACCTTCTATTACGGGTCCTCGCAACTGCGTGGTTCTGAGCATGAATTTTTGAGTTCGATTCAACATGTAGATTGTGCAGTTATTTTGATTTCTTGTCCTTTGGAGTGCTACTAATGATGCTGCTCATATGATTTGAAAGTTGATGACTTTTTGAGCTCGATGTTGGTTTTCATGTTGCCGATTTCGATGTGATAATGGTTGGATTTATATAGTCCTCGGATTGATTCTGTAATGGGTCTCAAGTTATATATGGAAAGTCGGACTCTTTTGGATCCTGCGACTGATATTTTGTTTAACATAGGACGCGTTTTTTACAAGTTCTGGATGATTTAGATGGTGAATAGTTTTAATGAATATGACTGAGATGATGACTAGTTTCAATAGGAGTGTATCCTTCAAACGCAGTACGTCACTCGGCCGGAGGGCCCCGAGTGTCACAAGCCCAAGGGTCCGGCGGTTGAGCTGGGTCTCCCGTAAATTTCATGTTCTTGTGGTGATTGGGTCTTTGATATCATTCATCATAGCAATTGGTTGCGGTTATCTGTTTCTCCTCCCAAGTTTCAGCCAGGCCTTTCATGACTATGATACATCCAAATTTAATGGTACGTTTAGTAGTTGCAATGTTTTTGATGGAAGTTGGGTGCAGGATGATAGTTACCCATTGTACAATGCTACAGAATGTCCTTTTGTTGAACAAGGATTCAATTGCTTGGGAAATGGGCGGAATGATAAAGATTATCTTAGATGGAGGTGGAAGCCCAAGACTTGTGATATTCTGAGGTTTAATGTGCGGAATATATTAGAAAAGTTTAGAAGCAAAAGAGTTGTTTTTGTTGGTGATTCTATGAGCCGAACACAGTGGGAGTCTCTGATATGCTTGCTTATGACAGGTGTAGAGAATAAGAAAAGTGTATATGAAATGAATGGGAATAAGATTACAAAGCAGATTAGATTTTTAGGTGTTCGGTTTAGTTCCTTCAACTTTACTATCGAGTTCTTCCGTTCAGTTTTCCTGGTGCAGCAGGGTTGGATGCCTAAACATGCACCAAAGAGGGTCAAATCCACGCTTAAATTGGACAAGTTAGATAACCTTAGCACCCATTGGATTAACTCAGATGTTCTCATATTCAACACAGGACAATGGTGGGTGCCAGGGAAGCTTTTTGAAACGTAAGTTTCCTCATTGTTGTACAAATCTCCATTTAACTGTGCTTTTCTGTATGAAGTTTCTTGCTTGGATATAACTACTAGGATTGAATCATAGGTTCTAATCCATGATTTCGATGGACAGCACAATCCTAACTCCATTAATCTAACATCCAAATCAAAGCTGTGCATTACAAACAGCATTTTTTTATAGGTAAAATTGAAAGTGCATTATAAACAGCATTATTATCACTTCACCACATTGTACTTGATATAATTTGGATTATGCACAAAAGTTGTATTGCATAATCCAGATATTCATAGTCCATTATCCATTGGAATAGATCATAATGGTGTTAAGTTTTTTTAGGGTCAGAGAACTTAGGCATTGGATGCAACTTTTGGTAACAAAATTTCGTAAGCCTGGAACCTTTATTCCCTGTTCGCTTCATATCTATCAGCATTCTGAGATGGTAAAATTTTAACAGCAGAGGAATGGAAGCAGCTTTCCTAATTTTCTAGATGAGTTTCCTATTGGATAGAATAGCTTTTTGGTGCCACTATAAGGAAACACCTCCCAAATGAAAACTTCTTAAGGAGATAGCAATGTATGGATTTCTTTTTTCCTGTTCTTTCGTGTGAGGATATCTCCATATCAGTTATCTTTTGTGCCAGTCAATTCATTGAGCTGCAGGATCTTCCACTTGAGATCCTTTCTGGATATGATATGCACATTTATTCCTTTGTAGTGGTACTTCAGCATGCATGGATTTTGATTCCCTGTAAGACAATCCAAGGATCACCCTTCTTTAGTTTGAAAGTTCAATGGAGTGGCAATTGTTCGTGGTCTACACTCTTCATCTGATTCTGATATCCTTTTACACTCCCCTTAACAAAGCCTTCATCCCATAAAAGCCTTCTATAACACTTGTCGCTGACAAGCCATTATCTGAAATTTCTTTAACAAATTCCTCTCACATTTCCCGCTAAAGTCATATCCATATTATCCTGGAATATATGGTCTTGCTTAACCAGTTTTGCTACATTGTGAAACATTGTCTGAGCCTCTAAATGTATCAACATTTGGTTGTTCAACTTTCCTTTCTCAATAGATCCTTTATGGCTTATGTATTCGAAAGTTTTTTGAGGATGGATTCATAGGGAGCTTGAGGGAGATAAATGATTTGTGTAACTGACTCCAATAAGTTGGAAGTTAGAGTTTTCTCAGGCTGGGGTGAATCGTGTTTACTAGATGCAGCTGACCCTGCTGAATCATATTTATGATGTTCCATTTGGGGATTTTATTGAAATAAACTTTGCAAAATGACCTTTTTATTCATGGGGAAATCTCTATTTGTTTGTTTGTTACATTGGTAATCTTAAAAGCAGAATCTAAATTTGCTTCTCTGCATAGAAGTTTTAACTTGGACAAATTTCCCTCATCATTCTCCTAAGACACTTAAACTGTGTGGTTTCATAATATTAATGTGTCCATGAGATATTTTTATAGGTCATTTGTGACGAAAATGGATTTCTTAACTAAAAATGCAAGGAAATATGGTCATAGTAGTAATGTTATAGAGAGAAAAATTGCATTTATAGAACTGGGCCTTGGCTATACATATTGAAATCGATATGTATTTGCTGGAGCAAATGATATGCTTCCACAAGCATGGCTGGATTGTTAAGCATACCACTAAATGTATTCTGAAATTATTCTTTGCTAGATATATCCATTGATGTCAAACATGTTCTACTTGAACTTAAAAGGTCTCTCTTCATCAGTTCATACACTAAAGAATGCTATCTATTTACCTCTCACTAAGGACAAAGAACATAAATATCTAAATATAAAGAGCAAGTATATTTTATGAAGAAACCATTCATTTTCTAGGTGGAGAAAAAAGAAGAAGAACAGAGGAGAATATAAAAGTAACCATCTCTAGTAAATTAGTTGTTCCTAGGGACATTATAGTTTCTTCTAAATCACCCATTTATTTAATTTGGCATGCATTCCAACGCACGCTCACAGAACTTTTACTTTGCTGCACATGTTTTGTTGTATCATGCATGATTAAGGAATGGTTAGCTATAGAAATCTTTCTTGATCTTTTTACTTTCTCTAACTACGTGTATCCGATGTATGCTCCTTGTGTACTTGGGTAATACCTTTTTTTAATCATTAATAGAACTTATCTTATTCAAATGAAAATAAAAAATATAATTAGTAAATTGCACGTCATGCCCTCATTATATGATCAAGTAAATTTCTGATGTATTTTGAACTATGAGTCTTTGTTTACTACCATTACAATCTGCACATTTTCTTATATATACCTGTACAAAATAATTCTAAGTTGTATTTGGAACAGTGGTTGTTATTTCCAGGTTGGAAACTCTTTAAAGCTTGGAATGCCAATTCTCACTGCCTTCAGAACTGCACTAGGCACTTGGGCATCGTGGGTTGAGAAAAATATCAACACAAATCGAACACAAGTCTTCTTTCGAACTTTTGAGCCATCTCACTGGGGGTATGCTTTTAGCATTGGCAATATGACGCTGTGTTCTCAAGCATCTCTGGCTTTCCTATAATTTCATTGGAAACTACTCTGAAGATACAGAACTATGAATGAATTTTCCCTGTTGAACCTTGTAGGTTAACACATTGTCACTAAATTACATGCCTCTACAGCATTATCCCTTTGTTTTTTTTTTTTTTTTTTTCCCTGTAAAGTTGCCAATCTACCTCTAAAACAACTTTAGGAGTATTCTTCCATGTCGGTTCAGTAATAGTTGCCAGTGTCAACCATACTTGAAGGGGTAATGTCATCCTCATATTTGTTTAACATTAGTTTCTTTAATTGCTACCCTTGTATGCATTTCTCTTGAGGTGCACATGAACTGTCTTCAACACGACTAAGGATACTGTTTGTTTTGCATCAGTGATCAAACTCGTAGGATTTGCAATGTGACCCAGAACCCACTATCAGAAGCTAGGGGAAGAGACCAAAGTCTATTTTCAGACACCGTATTAGAGGTGGTAAAGAATATGAAAGATCCAATAACTGTTCTGAAAATAACTTCCATGTCAGCTCTGCGAAGTGATGCACACGTGGGTAACTGGAGTGACAGCCCATTTACACCTGATTGTAGCCACTGGTGTCTACCAGGAGTACCTGATGTGTGGAATGAAATTATCCTCTCATACCTTCTTACCGACTAAGACATTTCTGGTGAGTAGCTTCCGTTCCAATTACTTTCTGAATAGCTTCCATTGTTTAGGTGCATGCCAGCATGATTTTTGTCGGTCCCACTCCATACAATGGCTACCAATGTGGATTATCTGGCACCAGTTTTCTCTTTCTGCAAGTGAATCGCCAATGCTCCAGCCTACAGGCACCTACGGTGTCTCATCTCAGAAGCCAGAAAAGTTGAGTTACAGTTACTTATTCATTAAGTTTCTTTTCTGTTATTATCTTTTATTCTGCGGCAGCCAGCACCAAACAATCCCAAAATTCTCAAGATAGCAACGGGTTCTCAAACGTGTAGAGTTACACGGAGGATACAGTTTTGTAACAGGCACTGATATTTTCATTCTTTCTGCGATTCTTCTATCTTAGAGGGGCTAAAAGTTTCTCTGAGATATAACAATTTTGTTCATATCTATTCATTAATCGCCTTCTATGGCAATGAAATGTTTGTTTAAACGAAAGAAATAAAGGAAGAGATTGACTATCTTATTTGCTGTTTTTTGAATTGTGCTCCGTTCCTTTGAGAGATAAATTGTATAATGAAACGATGTATGTCTCAACAAAGGAAGTGCACTAAATTGCTGCTACTTTCTTTTTCCCATTTTGTTTCTTTTGCACATTTTTATTTACCTGGATCGACAGGGTAACAAGACCACCTCTGCAACCTCCCGGCCCCTTGAATTTTTCGATTATTCCATTTGGTCTAAATTCTTTTCTAATGACTCATTTACACCTTAAAGTTTTGCAACTTGGTGGTAATTCAATTAATTTTCAAGTTTTGTTAGAAATTAGTGAATCTATCTCATCATCCACAATCTCTTTCCAAATTACAGAATCAGGTGATGCTAAATCTTCTTGTAAAATATTTGGATTTTCATCAATATTATAAATATAATAGTCGGGACCAAAATCTTTTTCAATTCTAGCTCTCTTACTCTCTAATTCAAAAGTTTCTTCATTTCCTTTAGGAGTAGAAGAACTGGTTTTAGAAAAAATATTTTGTCTAAATTCTTGACCCCCACCATTTTTGGATTTAAAAGGAAACTTTTATTCACGAAAAATTGCATCGCCTGTTTCAAAAATCACTTTATTTTTAATATAAAAAAATCTATAGGTTGTGTTATTTTTTGCATATCTACAAAATATGCAAGTGATAGTTCTAACACCCAATTTGGGCCTTATAGGATCTACCAACCTTACAAAAACCAAACAACTCCAAACTTTCAAATATCACAAATTTGGCTTATAACATCTCCATAATTCAAAATATATAATTTTTGAATTTTTATAAAGCACCTTATTTAAAACATGACAAATAGTCAAAACTGTTTCACCCTAAAAACTTGAGGGACCACCTGACTTAATAATCACGGCATTCGTCAACTCAATCAATGTTCTATTTTTTCTCTCAGCCACACCATTAGATGCAGGTGAGTATGGTACAATAGTTTCATGAATAATTCCCACTGACTGAACAAAAATATTAAACTCATTTAAATCATACTCTTGGTCTCTGTCACTTCTAAATTTTTTAATCTTTCTACCAAATTGATTTTCAATTTCATGGAGGAATTCTTTGAATTTTCCAAAAACATCACTTTTATTTTTTAATAAATAAACATACGTATATTTTGAAAAATCATTAATAAAAGTGATAAAAATATTTATTTTCTCCACAAGTTAAAATTCCTTCGAATTCACAAAGATCGGTGTGAATTAAACTAACAATTTGGTATTTTTTTCAACACTTTTTTGAGTCCGTTTCGTAACTTTTGCTTAATTTTTGCTTGACTATAAATTTCACATTTTTAAAAATCCTTTGTCAGTTTGGGAATTAGTCCTAAACAACTCATGATTGCAATGTATCTACTATTGATATGACATAAACATGCATGCCAAAAATTTAAAGAAGAAAGCATATAAACAAAAATATTTGATGCTTTATTCTCAACGTCCAATTTAAACATTCAATCACAAACATGACCATTGCTCACAAGAACTCCATTTTTCGTAATAACATATTGAATCATTGATCAGATTTAATAGTTTGTTTGAAACCCGCTTTGTTGAGTAAAAAACTTGACATCAATTCTTCTTCATAGACGGTGTAAAAAGTCTATCTTTAAGCGTCAATATAAATCTAGAAGTGAATTTCAATTCAACCTCACAACTCCCAATAACATTGGTTTTACTTGAATCACCAAGTGTAATTACTTTCTCTTCTTTAAAGGGAGTATAATTTTTGAACTAATTTTTATCATAGTAGGCATGCCTATTGGCATCGGAATCTACCTACCACCCTTCAACAAATTCATGAAGCAAGTTAATGTCTATAATCATTGCTACAAATAGTTCCTTAGTTATGTTAACTTAAGGATTATTTTCTCGTTTCAAAAAATTGCAATTTCGAGCAAATTGCCCACTTTGGTCACAGATAAATCAAGATTGATTTTGTAAATGGGTCATTGCGTCTTAGTCTTTTGGCTTGAAAAACTTTTTTTTGTAAGATCTACTAAATTTTTTGAAAATTTTTCTTTGTGACTTCAAAAAACTATTTATTGAATTCCAACTTTTGGGGCAAGACACAATTTTCATAAATTAAATTTACATTTGTTGTGAGAATGTATAAGAGGCTTAGATAGAAGAGCACATTGCATTTCCATTTCTTGAAATAGGCTCCCTTGAAACGGAAGGGCTTGTTGAGATCTCCAACGCTTTCTAACAATTTTTCAGTTGTAGACTCTATTTGAATCTCCTTAAAATTATTTGTAAAATATACAATAATATAATAAAAATTATAATAAAATTAACATTGAAACGAAATTAACATACAAAAAAGTACAACCCTTTTTTTTTTTTATCTCTACCGATTTTTTTCCCTATATCGTATAGAAAGACGACACCACACTCAAATGGAAAATCGACAAGACACGGACGCCCCCTCCATCAAAAAATAAAACCATTCAAATAAAAAAGTACGCGTTTTTCATCCGGCAACTGTACAATCAATGAAAAAATAAATTGACAAAAGTTGACGTTTTACAAAGGAAACAGCAAAATAGGCTATCACGATTGTTTGTCCCTGAAGGTTCTCCCAAAAGGCAATTTTTTCCGAAAACCAATATAACAAGATTGTTTTATCAACCAAGGAAATCAGGACTACCAGAATGCCTAATATAAAGTTTCCTCGCAGATCCGAGATTGCATTTTCCATGGAATACTAATGTTTCATTAAAAATCTTGAGCCGTACAAATTTACAACCTATAAATGATTAAAGAAAGTGGGAATATGGTTAATGCACTAAACTCGTCCCACAGCAAACAGAGGAAGTAGTTGAAAAGGTGGAATCCTCTTGTCTAGCTGGGCTGTCCAGTGTGAAAACAGAACATGTTTCCTGGAAAGTTCACCTCAGTGTAAGAAAAAAGTGAGTTCATGACCATTTAGTCAAAGCAACCCACTCAACATCCTCATTGTTTAGAGAAGATACCCAACCAATCAAGTAAAATGATGCTAGCCTAAAATATCCCAAGGTCTAGCTCCTTTATATCATTATCATAGGATGAGAGTACAGCCTGCCTACATTCGTCCTCCCTCATCCCTTCAATTTATCTTAAATCACCGTGTCATCTCTCGTATGAATTTCAAAATTGGGCCCAATAAAAGTTGACTCGATAGTCCCTCATCCCTTCAACATTCTTTCATTTTCTCTCAGCATATTTTCTGGCAAGAAAACATTATTTTTTCTGAGTGTAGGAAAAAAGATTGAGTTCATGACCATTTAGTCAAAGCAACCCACCCAACATCCTCATTGTTTAGAGAAGATACCCAACCAATCAAGTAAAATGATGCTAGCCTAACATATCCCCTTTATATCATTATCATAAGATGAGAGTACAGCCTGTCTACATTCATCCCTTCAATTTATCTTCAATCACTGTGTCATCTCTCGTATGAATTTTCAAAATTGGGCCCAATAAAAGTTGACTCGATAGTCTCTCATCCCTTCAACATTCTTTTATTTTCTCTCAGCATATTTTCTGGCAAGCCAACGTTATCATTATAGGATTTAAGCCGTGACCAGATTTTCAATACTAGAAGCCTATGTATGATAAAATTGGCTTGATGCCTTTCTATGACCATAAATCTAGTACAAAGAACTCTAGCTCCTCAAAAAAAGGAACACGGAGGTTCTCTTTTACGCATCTATTACTAAGATCGTCGAATCCATCTCTTTTACACTTGAAAATTAATATAAACCTACATAGATAAAACCTTGAAAGACAGACTATGCCAAGATTTACAGAGGCGAGAGTGGCACTTATCAAGGATCAATTGCCATGGGAGTAATACGCCTCTTAGCTGGTTTATTTGAGATGAGAGTACTTGTTGAGCTTGGTGATGCCAGTTTCCCTTCATTCTTTCCTGGTTCTGATTTAGTGCTCTCTGCTGCAACATCGCTCCTACTTGCATCAATTATCATCTCCTCTCGCTTTTGAACAGGGTCCCTATTGTCATCACCCGTGACTTTTGTTTCTTCTACAGCAGGTCAAATAAGGAAGGAACTAAGCAGTTGCGAGGGGGAAAAGAGGACTGGTAAAGAAGCGATAAAAATGGGAAAGAAGAGGCAAGACCTGATAAAGAGATGGGCGATCCCAGTTCGTCCTGTTCAAATTCTAGTAATGTACAGTAACCATCTTGGGAGGATAATGCCAAGTATCGGCCTTCAGGTGACCTTTGACCACAAACAATGGTAGGCATCAAAACATTATCAAAATCATCAAAAGAATTATCAACATTACAGTTGGAGCATATTGCATGGGAGCTGGTATAAAATTTACCACGTAATGTCCGTTATGGCTGCATAGTGAAGACCGGCCAATATTGCAATTGGAGGAACACTCTCCGTGTCATAAATGTATAAAGAATTCAATGTAGCGACCGCAAAAATGAGGCGATAAGGGAGCTTAAAGAGTGCAGCTGCACAACTTATCGAAGATTAATATCATACATTGGCCTAAACAGCAATAATATTTTGAAACAGATTATCCTAGAAGTACCTGGATTAGTTCCCCTGAGGCTAAAAACCACAGGACAGAAACGAACCACCACGATGGGTTTACTGGCACCTGGGAGTTGTAGAGCAGGCCTGCATGTGATAGATTTTAAGAAAATGAATGCAAGACAGAAGAAAGTCTCCTTCAAAGCTATTTTATTGATTAAAAGTGTAGCTATTGCGTACTGAAAAGAACAGATTGCTATTAATTCAGCTGAATTGCATTAAGAGATCAGGCTCAATATCCGGTGCCCATAGCTCATCTTAAGAATGCAACAGAAGTGCAATATCAGGAGGGACAACTAAAAAACTATACAGCTAAAATCTTACCTTGAGAGATCCTTTCTGGAAAATATGTAAGCTGTATTTACTGTTTCAGATGCAGGTGAAATCTTGTAAGAACCTGAAAGAGAAAAGGCAGAAAATCCAATGAACAGTCTGAGATGATTAATCATTGGCATGAATACTCCCAAGTGTGATAGGAGACTCTATGGTTTTGATGACAATCACATGAAGCAACCGGATAATTCCATCAAGTTACCAGATAACCAAGATTCAAAGAAAAAGTACTAGACTACATAAGTCCACAGTAGATAGATTGATATTTAAATATTGGTCAATACCTGCAGGCACAAGTAAAAATGACCCATCAGGTGACCAGGCCAATCTTCGGAAGAAAGATGGCAACGTTTCATCATGAAAAAGATGGTTTTTTACAGACTGCACCAGAAACCATTCACAAAAATTATAACATCCGAAAATTATGATAAACAATCCATAGAAAACAAAGATAATCTAATATGTCCTTACCTTAGAATCATCCACTGAAGGCTGTTCTGCCTTTGTAATGACATTTTGACAAACATAATTAATCTTTTCCATGCCTTTAGTTCTTGCTTGAGGTTTGTTAATGTAAATGCGGCAAGTTCTATCAGAACTAAGGGAAGCCACATACTTGGCCAGTGGATCCCACGCAACACCTTGAACATAATGGGAGTGGGAATCCAAGATCTGATGGACAGAACCTGAAGAACAGAAATAAGGACAAAAAGGATACAACACAGAATTTTAACTGAGATTTTCTTTACTATTTGGTAGTCAAAATATTGTGACCGCAGTGAATTGTCCTTACCTTTGCTCATATCCCACACGATGCAAGAATTATCTACAGACCCAGAAATGAGAAATGCACCATTGGCAGACCACTGCAGGTCCAGGACATCC
Organism: Pterocarya stenoptera; assembly: GCA_003123785.1. Classification (NCBI taxonomy): domain Eukaryota; kingdom Viridiplantae; phylum Streptophyta; class Magnoliopsida; order Fagales; family Juglandaceae; genus Pterocarya; species Pterocarya stenoptera. Next base: position 30,961 of record QEOT01123667.1, read on the forward strand.
TTCCTGTGAAATCTATTCCACAAAAATTCAGGACCACATTATTCATCTCAGAAATATAAGAAACAAGCTTTACTATTTGGTGTCTATATATATGGGTTAACTCAATATTACAAGCCAGGCCCAATGATAGACAGATTATGTTCAACATGGACCACCAAACCTAAACAACATTTCTTAACCTTTGAAGATAAACATCCATGTTAAAACATGCATTACTTTATCTTATTAATGATATATTTTCAGAAATATGATTTGATTGTCTGACGGGTTTTAAGTCAGATCCTGAAAACATGAGTGATTAATTCAAGAACAAGCTTCCTGGCAGAATCATAAATGAATTGGCTCTAGTTTGTCAAGATGCAGTCGAATCCAGATGAATAGCCCCGCGTGTGTTTGTATAGAACTAATTATGATCCATGTAAAAGCTTACTAGAAAAACTCAGATGCAAGGCCTTACGATAAAGTCTTGAAAACCTTCCATGTTTGACCTGTGTCTGTGGGGTGTAACTTCCAAATGACCAGTTCACCTCCTGAAGTAGGCCAGGACAATTTAAGAATTTCCAAGCTAAATCACATTGCTGAGCAATGATAAAACAGGAGTAGATAATGCATTGCTATAAAAGAGAAAAAAACACAATGACTGAAATCATACCATCAGCACCGGATGCGAGTTGTTCTCCTGATTATATAAAGGAGTGACATCAATCCCCGCATAAAAAAGAACATCAAAATAGAAATATGCAGATAACTAATTACCAAAGCTAATAAGCCTCTACAAGATTTGTTAATATACACATACAAACTTGATGCAAAATATTAGTTTTGTAAAACAAAAGAAGATAAATTACAATAACTAAAAAGCATTGAAATAGTAGAAACAACGTAATGCAGCCATTGAAGATCGGTTTATTACTAATATGTGGAACTACTTTCTAATTTCCTCAGTCTCAAGATTTACATTGTGGGGCTCAAGATTCCTGTGGTTTTACTCATAATCATTCCATCTTTAAAACAGTATCCTGCTTTAAGTTGATGGTTTATTGAGGCTTTTGCATTCCTTGACAGAATCATAATGTTCTCCAAATACCATGCAGAGTTTTCATGTTAAGAATACTTTCCTAATTATGGTTGTCCCAGGGTTTTTAGTATCATTAGGAGGATCCATAGTACTGAGTTAGAATATTTGCTTGTTGGGTAGAATCCATAGAAAGAGGCCTAATTCTAGGAGGTTGAGGAAGAATCGAGAATTGAGTCATATAAGCTTTACTGTACTCAAAGAAATCATGTGCACTTTTCTTCCTACTCTACTTTTGTTCTTACGCAATCACTCGACACATGAAGTATTTCATTATTCTATAGTTTTGCCTCAACAGTCATGGTTCAGTTTCAATCACAATGTTTATCTTGTAGCAAAAAAATACAGCTTTGAAAAGCATAGGTATGTCATTACCAGAAGGAGAGAACCGAAGGACATTTACAGCAGAACCGTGGTAAGAAAGGCTATTTTGATAGGAAGCTGCAGGGCCTTTCGTCTGCTCTGCACCTGAATTTATTAACCAGAGCTGAAACAATTAAGCATAACTCAACAGTTAGTCTGACCCAAAAAGAATATATAATAAATCAATCTTATTAATTACTATTTAGATCCTATCATCACTGAAACATCATTTTTAAAGGTAAAAAGGCAGCCAAATGTGAATATTGTAATCTGTCATTTTGGTTCCCTAAATAAATGGGAAACTCCATGTAGCCCCACGAATTAGAGCAATTAGATGTCCATTTATTCATAAATCAACTAAAGAAAAATGAAAAACTTTTAGGCAAAAAAAAGATTGTTTTTTTTATGTATTTCCAACTCAATCAAAGGAAACTTTAGTTATAACAGAAGACTTGAACTTAGTGAGTGGATGAAAGCACTCCCAAAGTTCAGCCTCAATATTGAGCACATTACCTCCAATTAAAATATTTTCAAACAGAAAACAAACGAGTTTTGAAAAAACTTTGATAGAAATGTTGGATTAAAATTCCTTAGGGTTACAGTTTACTCTAAGGCCTAGAGTTGGAGAAAGATAGATACAGTATTTGAGTCTTACAACACTTGTTGTTGATCATGTGTATTTTAGGAACATCATTAAATGCTCAACAAGTATAGTTGGATCCACAATTTGTATCTATCTTTGTTAAACTCTAAACCCTAGAGTTTGGACGGAAACTCAGTATTATGGCCCAAAAATACTTACCGAACTCAACCTGCAGGAATTAAATTATAGGGGAGTCTCTCATTTCTCGGAAACCAATAAATGTCAAAGATAAAATCCACAATTCAGGGCCTCATTTGTTTCATTACACAATAACTTTCATTTCTTCTAACAAAAAACAAATCGTGGTGATTTTTTCGAAGATGGGCCTGTTCCACAACTTTTGGTAGCAATCTTCAAATTCAAGAAATCAAAGGAAGAAATAAAACAAAAAGTGCCTACAGTCAAATATAGTACCTTGATGTCGTAATCGGCGCCACCGGTGGCGAGTATGCCGGAGAGAGGGTGGAAATCAGCTGTTAGGACTGGCTTCGTGTCGTGCCAGTTGATCTGAACCGTCCCACCCTTCATTCTTCTCCTTCGGCGTAGGGTTTTACTCTTGTGAGGGAATTAAGAGAGAGAAAGAATAAAATAAATTTAAAAGAAGAGGGTATATCTTTTGCGCGCTGCTTTCATTTGGCGGGGAACTGTGTCCGTATCAAATTATGTTTTCAATTGGTGAAAGTTTTAAGGAAGGTAGATATGAGAAAAAGAAATGATATTCCCACAAGTATACCGACGTAGCTTTTTTTTTTTTTTTCTTTAAAATATTTGTGTGCATTTATTTTTTTAGTATTTTTTTAAATAAATAACACAAATAATTTAAAAATAAAGAAAAAAATATAAAAAATTTATACTATCAATACTGAAATTTGGTACCCTTTATCAGTGGCTCTGACACCATCCAAATTTTAAAGCGTTGAGATACTTCCACACTGTTGATATAAAAATGAAATAATTTGTAAAAAATTTAAAATTTAAAATTATATAAACTAAATAAAACGATCGAGTATGCATTGTTCACCTCAACTTATAAGTAAAACAATTATTATTATTTTTTTAATGAATAAGCCTTTTATTCAACTGATAATCTCAATGGATGAATATATGAAGGGAGACCCTCCAAAATAATGTTCTCTTCATAAAGTTTAAGTGCATCATTGGCTAATACATGAGCCACAATATTTAAAGTCCTAGGGACAAACTGAATTGATCACTACTCCATCTTCAACAAAAAGGCTTTGACATCATTGAGAATCATCCCAACCGAGTTCCACTTCTAGTTTGAACCATTAAGATCCAATACAACCTGCTATGCATCTCCTTTTAGCAATATATGAGTTAAACCCAAATGTTGACGCAAAATAACAGCTTTAAGAGCAACTAATGATTTAGCCAAATGAGCATCTTGAAACAAGTCTTTTTGTGATATGAGTGAAGCCACCACCTTGCCCTCCCAATCTCGAACCATTACTTCAATCCCAACTCTACAATGTGTTTTATCAACAGCAACATCCCAATTAGTTTTGTATACATTTTGAGGTGGGGCACTCCATCGAGAAGCAAATTGTCTTAATCTAGCAGGTTCAACTCCTTGTACCATGTTTGCTACCTTAAAGTCTGAAACAGCTAGGTTAGCAAGCTCGACTACTTTTCCTGGATCCCAAAACTCGTTCTCAAAAACCAAACTTTCCTCCTCTTCCACAACTGGTATACTATTGTAGTAACTCATCTATTTCATTCTTATCCAGGACTGATAACAGGTGAGACATTAACTTCATTGAACTTAAATAAGCTTAAGACTCCATTACCACAACCTTTTGTAGCTTCCTTGAACTTAAGCCCCACACATCTTGGACTGATCTACATGACCACAATGCATGATTAACAATTTTTGGTTCAATATTGCACACTGGATAGAGTGGAGACTTAACCATCATTCTCTTGAATAAATTCTGCTTTGTAGAGATAGACTCATGGCAGACCCTCCATATCAACATTCTAGTAGCATTAATGACCTCCATTTTCCAAATCTGACACCAAACCTTCTGTCTAGAGGATCCACTGAATAATTGACCCTAACCATAAGCTTCCAGTTCACTTATTAAATGATATGCACTCTTGACTAAAAACTTCTCATCCCCTGTGCATCTGCATGTCAATTTATCCGAGACATTATTAACACTTATAGGGATCCTACTAATCAATTAGGCAGCATAAACACCCTCCTCTCACAGCTTTGTTTATCAATTAGGCAGCTCACCCGTGACCCTGCATCCAACACTTTCCTTTGGGACTGAATTCTGAAAGTTTATGGCCGAGGGATCCATTTATCTTGCCAAATTCTAATTGACTCACCATTCCATACGCTCCAAAACAGACCTTTAGTTAATACTTGCTTAGCAGCAATAAAACTCCTCCATAAATAGGAAGGGTTACTCCCCATCTTACAATGCATAAAGTCAGTTCTATAAAAGTATTTTGCCTTTAAAACCCTAGCCATTAGAGAATGTGGTAGTTGCACTAACCTTCATCCTTGCTTTGCTAGGCCACATTAAAATTTTCAAAGTCTCTATAACCATGACCTCCCTCCCCTCTTTTGACTAGCCTAACTTTTTCCATAGAAGCCAATGAGCTTTGGATTTGTCCCCCTAGTGCCCCACCAAAAATTTTGCACGAGTCTATTCATGCCATTCGAGATAGCTTTGGGAAGCTTAAAAATACTCATGCAATAGGTTGCGATAGCCTGCACAATAGACTTCAAGAGCACCTCTTTACCTGCCTTTGATAAAATCCTCATTGTCCAATTCTACATTCTATTTCTTATACTGTCTAAGATTGGTTTAAAGGCTGTTAGCTACTGTTTCCCCACATAGGATGGTAGCCCTAGATACTTCTCATAAGAGTTGGCTTCTCTCAACCTTGCTAATGAAAGAACTGCCTCTTTTGCTGCTGCTCTAGTATTACTACTAAAGTATATTGAGGTTTTATCCAAGTTGAGTCTCTGACCAGAAGCTATTTCATAAGCTTTAAGTAGCCTATATAATCTACTCCACTCCAGTGAATTGGCCCTAAAAAAAGTAGGCTATCATTTGCCAAAAAAAATAAGGTGGTTAACTAACAAAGTCTCTCTTGCAAAAGGAAAACCCGAGATAAATCCCTTCTTCTCAGCTCTATCCAACATGTTTCCAAGCACTTCTGAATACAGTATAAAGAGATAAGAGGATAATGGATCCCCTTGTCTCAAACCCCTCGAGGGAAAGAAGCCTTGCTGTGGAGAACCATTAATCAAAAGTGAATATTTCACAATGCTCACACACTGCAATATCAACTCAGTCCAGTCCTCTCAAACCCTATTTTGAGCATGACAGCTTCCAAGAACCTCCATTAAATCCTATCATAGGTCGTACTTATGTCTAGTTTAAGAGCCATATATCCTTTCTTTTTGCACCTAACCTATGTTTCATGGAATGCATAATTTCATAGGCCACAATAATGTTATCTGAGATCAGTCTGCTAAGGACAAATGCACTCTGTGATGGAGAGATGATATCAAGGAGAATTTTCTTTAATCTCTTGGCTATTACTTTTAATTCTACCTTATAAAGAACATTGCACAGACTAATAGGTTTGTACTCAAAGACTAAGGTTGGGTTCTTCTTCTTTGGGATCAAAACAATGTAAGTCTCATTAATTTCCTCAATGCCTTTATTGGACACTAATACCTCTTTCACTGCAACCACCAACTCATTGCCCACCACACTCCAGTTGTCTTGATAAAAACTTGCAGAAAACCCATCTGGACGTGGTGAGTTTAGAGGATTCATATAAAAAAATACAGCTTTCACTTCCTCATAGGTAAAGACCTTCATAAGCCTCAAAATCTCAGCAGTTATTATAGGTTCAAGATCCTCCAATGCCTCCTCAATTCCCCTAGACTGAGAAGTCATAAACAGATTCTGGTAAAAAATCTAAAACAATTCACTGACTTCCACCTGATTATTAGCCCAAGCACCTCTCTCATGAGAAATCTTCTTAATGGTATTGGTCTGCCTCCTTTGAGAAGCACACTTATGAAAACATTTTGAGTTCCTGTTCCCATATTTAAGCCACTTTTGCTTCGCCCTCTGCCTCCATTTTAGCTTCTCATCGTTCAATATTACATCCACCTCTTGTTGACGATCTTTAATAGTATCATTGAAATCACCTGTATTCATATCCTGCATTTGTTGAATCATATCCCTTTTTTGTCCAATCTATTTTTTATGATCCCCACTTGAGGCCTTAGCCTAGACCCTTAAATGATTCTTGTAACTGTTTAAAGCCTTCTTAACATTACCCATCTAGTTGTTTCTACCCCAAGTAGATCTCCATGCCATGTTAATAATGTCTTTACACTCTTGCTTCTTAGACCAGTGATTGAGCTGCATAATTGCATATTTTATCTATTTAAAACCAATAATTTTTAATTGTTTTATTATTTTATCATTGGTTTTAGATGGATAAATTGATTAAGAGGCATAAATCCAAGTTGTGAATTTAAATTAATTAAAAGCATACTTTATGCTTGATTTTATAACTTGTGATTTATTTGGGCAATAAGTTCTTCACATGCACAACACACTCTTAAATTTTATTTTTCATCTCTTGTTTAATTTTATTTATTTCAGTTTCTTTATTTTATTTTATTTGTCTAAGTTTTATTTTTATTATTATTTATTTTTGCTTGTCTAATTTTTATTTTATTTTATTTTATTTTGTTTTATTTTATTTTATCTTATTTTATTTTATTTTATTTTATTTTATTTTATTTTTCTTTTATTTTTTTATTTTCTGCGCTGGCTAAACGACATGTCGTTTGGTCAGCAGACCAAAACGACATGTCGTTTTTCACTAACTTTGTTTCTGCCGTCTGAGCTAAACGACGTGCCGTTTTGTCTAAAACCAAAACGACATGTCGTTTTGCACTGAGTTGATTTCACCGTTTAAGACTAAACGACGTGCCGTTTTGTCAACAGACAAAAACGACACGTCGTCGATCTCGTCTTCAACCTCTCGACCCTCCGCTCGATGAACAGTGCAGACCACTCCAGCCGTGCGCAGCCGCCACCGTGGGCCGTCCTCCGCCCACCTGAAGCCACCATCAGCACCAGACGACGCCGGCGATCCATCCTCCACCCCATGCACGGCCAGGAATCGACCGACGGCACGGCAGCACCTCCTGCAACTCCGCACGTCCAAACGGCACTCCATGCACGTACAGCTCATCCACAGCCGTTCTCGCTGCCTGAAACCGCAACAGACGACGCTGGAGATCATCCTCCACTGCCCAGCATGCACGGGCCAGCCACCCTCCCACCGTCTGCAACTCAGCCGAACATCACCCATGCACGGCACGTCCCCATGCACGCCGCATGCAACGGGAAGCAGTGGCCGAACTGGAAGAAGAAGATGAAGAAGGAGAAGAAGCTGTCGAAGCGAGAAAAGAAAGAAAAAAATAAAGAAGAAGATGCAGATGAACGTGCGTGCTGGGAAGAAAAAAAAAAAAGAAAGAGAAAAAGAAAAGAAGAAAAGAGAAGAAAACAGAAAAGAAAAGGAACGAAGCGGTGGAAAGTGAGGAAAGAAAAGAAAAAAAAATAAAAAGAAAAGAGGAAGCTCTCTGTCGATGCATGCTGGAAGGGCCAAGATACAAAGATGCTTAAAGAAAAAAATTAAAGGAAGAAATTATTATGTTGGCCATTAAGCAAAAACAATAAAGTGCTGGGCGACGGATGCTAAGGCAGATGAAAAGAATCAAAGCAATAAAAACAAAAGAACCGAAATCACGTGGAGTAACAGTGATGTATTTGAGCCTATATAAGGCTTTGTAGACAGACAGAGAAGAGGAGGGGGGTTAGAGGAGATTTTAGTGTTAAGTAAGAGTTAGAATTTAGATTCATCAAGAGAGTTCGGAGAAAAATAGTGAGTGAGTTTGTAGTCAATTTTTATTTTCTTGTTAAGTTTTTAGTTTCGTGTAATTCATTCATCAGTCAGTTTTAATTTATAGTCCAGTAAATTTTATTTTTACAAATCTTTATTTTCAGTTTTGAGTTTGTTTAGTGAGTAAATTTTTAGTTTTTTTTTTTAAATATTGAGAGTCCATTTTATTTTTGAGAGTTTACTTTAATTGGAATTCAGATTTTTGGGTTGGAGAACATAGTCTCCATTTCCAAATATCAGATTTATTCCTTACATTGGAACTTAGATTTTTGGGTTGGAGAACACAGTCTCCATTTCCAAACATCAAGTTTATTCCTTACAATTCCTGTCCTTACTTAATTTAATTTCCTGTCATTTAATTTCCTCGCACTTTTAATTTCCTGCAATTTAATTTTCTGCCATTTAATTTCCTGTCATTTAATTTTCTCGCACTTTTATTTTCTGCAATTTAATTTTATGTCATTTAATTTCCTGCACTTTTATTTTCCTGCAATTTAATTTTATGTCATTTAATTTTCTGCACTTTTATTTTCTGCTTTAAATTTCTGAAATTTAATCTTCTGTCATTTAATTTCTTGCACTTTTAATTTCCAGCAATTTTAAGTTACTGTCTTGTATTTTAATTTCTTTTACTTTTCATCATCCACTTAAAACCAACAATCATGAATCTAGTCCATGACTAGTGAATATTTTCACTACTTTCATGAGTTTGAAGCATTTTCCCTGAGGAGACGATCTAGGAATTTATTCCTAATTATTACGCGACATACTCCTGCACTTGGGATAGCCTTTGTGCTGCTCATTTTTGAGTGAGTCAACCAGAATGCCTTCATACTTGAAAAGTCTCTTGTGATGGATAAACTCCTCTTCATTGTTATAATAGTGAACAAACAATGGAGAGTGGTCAAAGCTAATGAATGGCAGAACTTGAATTATGTTTTTTTCAAATAACATAGGCCAGAAACTATTCCCCATTACTCTGTCCAACCTTTCTTTTATGAATCCTCTTCCCTCTCTTTTGTTACTCCATGTAAATCTCGAGCCACTAAAGCCCAAGTCACTTAGCTCAGAGTCATCAAGAGCCTCTGTAAACCTTTCCATTTGAAAGAAAGGTCTATTTGCTGCCCCAAGTTTTTCATCATTACTCAGAATCTCATTGAAATCACCTATACACAGCCAAGGGCATTGGCTATTAGGCTTAAGGAACCTTAGCAATTGCTAACTCTCCTTTCTTCGCTCCACTACAGGATTTCCATAAAATCCCTTTAAGTGCCACTATCTAGCATCTTCTATATTGGACATCAATAAGGAAATATGACTTCTTGAATAAGAGAACAGCTCAGCCTTTGTATCCTTGCTCCACAACATTGCCAAACCCCCACTTTTACCCTTGCAATCCACTACACAGCTAAAAGCAAAACCCAACCTGTTTCTAATCTTCTCAACCTTCTCTCTTTTACATTTTGTCTCAAAGAGAAACACTACTTTTAGGACTTTTTCCTTTACCAATAAGTGAAACTCACGAACTGTCCGAAAGTTCCCAAGCCCTTGACAATTCCAGCAGAAGAGTTCATGGTGACTGGTAGGGCTGCTCAGCAACCACTACCAATATCAGATTCTTCTCACTTTGCACCCCTAGAGGAAGTTTGCTTCTTTTCTGTACCAAATCACCTTCTTCCATCTATTTTTTCCTTTTCCTAGTTAAGGGATTTAGCGCCATCACCAGACTATCGCCAAATGTCATACTCTCCAACCTTTTTGGCCCTGCCCGAGTCCTTTTTGACCTTTATTACTTTTACCCATATTAAGAGAAGCATTAGTAACTTGTCCATTAGCAAATTTGGAAATCTCCCCATGCATGCCTACTACCACCTTTGCCATGTCATTCAGTTCCCATTCAGTGATGCCTTGATGAGTGCCAATTAATTCCATTTGAGATTCTAGTTCAATCTCTTCCTCTGCTGCACCTTCACCCCCTTTTAGCTGGTCAACTTCCCTTATAAAGCAGACATTAATGTTGTTACCAAAACTGGGCATAGACGGTTGATCAACCCTTACATTTATGGGATTAAACTGATGTCCCTCTGAGATTGCCTCCTCCTAAATCACCTTGCCTTTTGGAGCAGCTTCCCTGAGATTCTCGCCTGTAGCCTCTTTCCAATCACCTTCCGATGAAACTCCATAGGAATCACCTTTCCTCTCTTGAACTACACTGGAATATGAGTATTTGCTACTTGCCCTCAACCACACTCCATATTGATGTTTAAAGCTCTCCATTGTATTCAACTCTAACTCCACTTTGTCATAGCTTCCAGTTGAGTGTTTGATCACCCCACATCTGTAGCAAAAGTTTGGCATCCTTTCATATTTTATAGGGATCCAGTGCTTTGATTCCCCAAGAGAATAAACCTACCTCTGGCCAAAGGTTTAGTATTGTCCACCATGACTTTTACACGTAAATATTTCCCCCAACTGGAACCACTCCCATGCATATCAACCTTGAGAACCTCTCCCACAATCTTTCTAAGTTTTTCACCTATGCCATAATTCATTCCCGCGAAAAGCAAATCATGACACCGAATCCAAAAAGGTTCATACGTAAACTGCACATCTTTTGGTAAAACTTCCCCTTCACAATCATTTAAACAAGTCAAAAACTTGTCAAAGGACCAAGGACGACCATGCATGATCCTTTTCTTGTCAGCTACATCCTTGAATTCAATCAAAAACATATTCCTTCCAATCTCATTGAAATCTGTCTTACCCTTTATTTACCAAACTTTTGTCAATGTTGCTTTGAAAGCACCTATGTTGATCTCTTTGTTTGCCACTACACACGCCATGATGCATTTCTTTCTTCTTAGGTGAAAATAGGATGTCTTCCTCACTAATCTCCACCTCCTGTTGTTCTTCATTAGTAAGCTTAAGACCCTCACATTCTAGATATGTCACTATACATCCCTTACAACTATATAGACTAGAGCCCGAGAGAAGAACTACAAGCTTTCAATGAAATCTAGAGAGAAAACCTCACTTTCACTCAGTGAAAGAAGGACCCGACCCCGTCCCACCCACACAAGATTCTTATGCCCCATATATTTATGGTATGATTTGATTAAAATCAAATTTTATTAGGCCAAAGGCGTGGATGATGTGTCATCTGCATTGACTTATAATTAGAGAAAAACTCTTTGACTTATATTTTTGTATTATATAATATGGGTCAATTTTTAATTTAGTTTATTTGATTAAATATTTCACACTTTCAGTTCTTTCCTATTATTTTGAGTAGGATTCGTGTGTTATGATAAAAGTTTTTCTTTATGGATGTTGCAAATTTGGTTTAGATTATATCAAGTTGAGTTCAGGTTATATATATAAATATCAATTATAATTTCTTAATCTCTAACCTATTAATTTGGTATTAGATTTATATCAAATCTGATTATCGTGTTAAAAATTATCAATCGTATGCATAAATGAGATGTTTTTCGTGTATACTTTTTTAATTATTTGGTTTTTTTTCCTATTATTCGCTAACTTATCATTAATTAATACTAAATCAAATTCCCAATTACAGACTCAATTTCAATGACCTCATGTGTACATCATGCACTATAACTCTTGGCCAATTACATTGATTCGAAATTACAAAATATGTCCTTTTTTCTATATATCAGCAACCCAATAGAAATTAGGAAGCTCAAACATAAGAGGAGTTCGTTTTTTAATTTACAAATTATACAAGAATTCTCACGACCGTGTTTGGAAACACAATTGAATTGGGCAAAATGATGCACATACAAGGCCCATTTTAGGTATTATTATTTAATTAAAGTTTCTGAATTTGAATAAGAATGTGAAGGGATCAATAATCAATGGAGGATGATAGGGGACCGAAAGTGGTACCTCCAATTTGATCGATTCTGTATTTCTTTTAATGGTTAATGAAGTGACTATTAGTGAATGTGTATATTTTTTTAAAAATATTTAAAGATGTTTAAAAAATGTTTGAAAAAAATTGTGCAACTACACTAATCGGTACAATGCAAGCACCATTTTAGGCCCTAGCATTGTCCAACAATCAATATATAGTTAACACATAATGACATTAAATTTTAAAAAAAAATCAATCGTTGAAATTCGATATATTTTTTAATAAATCCATCAAAATACTGTCATCCAGGGGATCCCCTGGATGATAGTATTCTCATTAGAATGCTCTATCTGGATAGAGCATGATCAAGGTCTAGAATGGGGCTTGGAGTCACAATATTCTGAATCCAACCCCCATAAAACCCTAACGAAATAAGACTCAAGTCCAAATCTCTTCCTTTTCACAGTTTACCATTTTATATGAAACCTTCAAGCTGCCTCGAGAACTTCCAACAATTAATTACTCGTTTTATAGTAGCTTAGTCCTGGACCTTGGTTTCCTGACAATATTTTCTGGGAAAGATCTAACAAAAGAGTTTAGGAGTATGCTTCTCATAATCATTGTGGGAGCCTTTGGATTATATTTATCGAAGAAATATGTTACAAGAATTTACAGTAAATGAAATTCAAAACTAATGCTATCTAAGTTTATCTATGAAATTTGAAAATGAAGATAAAATTGTTTGACTTGATTTTATGGCAGCCTTTCTGTAGAGGATGAGCTATTCGAGTTAGTTTTGGAAGAGCCCCTGTGTGTAGTAGCTTTTGAATTTGAATGAGTTCCAAGAGACTTAGTCTCTGTCTCAACACGCCCTTGCAAGCTTAATGGTAGTTCGGGAACATTGCGGTTGTGTGTGATAGTGGAGAACCAAGCTGGTGGTAATGGTTTAGTGAGTGCATCTACCAGTTGGTCCTTGGAAGAAAGAAAGAGAACAAAGGAGACTGTGAGGATACCTAATCACAAATGAAATGGTAATCAATAGAGATATTTTTGTTCGTGAGTGAAACAGGGGGTTAGCCATGAGGTAAGTAGCACCACTGTTATCACACCAAAGTGTGGGTGATTGAGATAACTTGAGACCAAGTTAGTTAAGGAGGGATTGAATCCAAATGAGTTCTGTAGTGGTGTTGGCGATAACTCGATACTCGACTTCAATGTTAGACCATGAAACCGTTTTCTTTTTAGCTAAGCTCCATGAAATGAGGTTGTGACCATAAAAGATGTAGTAGCTGGTAGTAGAAGGCTGATCGTCTAGGCAACCAGCCCAGCCGGAAAAGGCCTAAAGTTGAGGAGAAGTAGACTTCTAAAGGAGAAGATTGTGATAGATAGTGAGCAGAAGGTAACGTGGTATCCGTTTCACATTACTCTAGTGTTCAGTCGTTGGGCTATGCATGAATTAGCATACCTTGCTCACGGAAAATGCAATTTCGAGCCAAGTGAAGCTCTAGTATTGTACGGAGCCAACAATACTTTTGTAGAGCGTAGGGTCAAATAAAGGATCACCATGGAATTGTGATAGAGCAATGGTTGACACCATAGGTGAAGAGATAGGTTTGGCAAGATGCATGTTTGCCTTCTTGAGGAGTTAAAGCACGTACCATTGTTGGGAAAGAAAAAGTCCTACATCTGTGAAGTGAACTTCCACACCGAGAAAGTAATGCAAGGGCTCAAGGTCCTTGAGGGCAAATGTAGCTTGATGAGCTGGGTAATAAGTGCACGATCTGGGCCAGTAATGACGATATCATCAATATAGATAAGAATGTATACTAGGGCTACTATAGATAAATATGGATGTAACAGATTTAGAGCCCATAAAACCCAACTCGAGAAGTTTTGAGCTTAACCAAGAATACCAAGCATGTGGGGCTTGCTTCAACCCATATAGAGATTTCTTGAGATGACATACATGATTTGGAAATGATGAGTGTTTAAATCTCGAAGGTTGAATCATGAAGACATCTTCTTCAATAACACCATGTAAAAACACATTTTTTTACTTTCAAATCGTGAACAGTTGGAAGATCTGGCAAGAGACAAAATGAGTCGAATAGTAATTGGTTTGACCACGGAGCTGTTTCACCAAAATCAAAGCCTTCCTGGTGGTGATAGCCTTTGGCGACAAGTTGGGCCTTGTACCACTCAAGAGACCCATCGGCCCTTTTCTTTTCTTTGTCTTAAAACCCATTTTGCAGCCTATGAAGGTTTAGTTTGGATTAAAAAAATCCTCTCAAGTCATCCCATCCCATCTTAATATCCAAACACGAGAAACAAATTTGAATTTTCAATTTTCATGTAATCATTACCTAATCATTATAAATTTCTAAACACAATACAAAAAAATAATTCAAATATTTTAAATTTCAAAATAAAACTAATATTAAAATTTAATATTCTAATAATATTTTAACTTTATAATATTTTTATTCAACTTTTTTTCTTTCATTTTTCAAAGGAAAATACTTTAGTTACAAAAGAATTACACAAAAGTAAACTCATAAACTGATGTGGCTTAATAGGTACATTAGATTGTAAAGTTACTTTTATTATAAAATAAATCTAACGAATTTCATGAAGCCACATCAGTTTGTAGGTTTATTTTGTATAATTGCTTTGTGTCTGTAGTAGTTTTTGTTTCCAAAATCCCATAAAATATATTAACTTAGACATTTCACTACTATTCACAGATCATTTAACTACTATTCATAGAACATCTAATCTCATCTCACAATGCAAACGAGGCCTAAGTTCATATTGGGCCTTGGAGGAACAATGATCCATGTGCCATTTTGCATTAACGTCGGCATTAAATTCTTTATTAATGGCATTACTCCAATCTAGCTGCTTGACTTATGTGGTAAACAACGTGTGCTTAGTGAGAACTTGGGTTGAAGAGGAGCCAACTATGATAAGGGTTGCTAGTTGACGAGCCACAATGCCATTATGGAAATGCTTGGGACGATAATTGTGATTTCGAGCTCAAGCCTGCGTGGGATACTGATTCACATGAAAAGACATTGGAGCATAATCAAAAGTAATTGTCGATGCTGAAGAAGATGTAGAATGAGTGGCAGATGGTGTTGAAGTAGGAGATGTTGGATGTGAGAGGCAAATGCTAAGAGGCAGAGCAGTACCTACATTGTTGTTAGAAGGAAGAGCAAGAGACAAAGTGGCTACAAAGGATAAAACAGATTCATCAAAGATTACATTCCTAGAAATATAAGCATGACCAGTGGAAGGATTTAAAAACTTGTAACCTTTGTGGTTAGTGCTGTAGCTAAGGAAAACACAACGTGAGGAACGAAAATCCATATTGTGTTTGTTATAAGGACGAATGTGTGGCCAACAAACACAACCAAATGTTTTAAGAAATTTATAGTCAAGAATTTTGTGAAATAAGAGCTCGAGAGGTGACTTGTGATGAGTGACAAGAGATGTTAATTTGTTAATGAGATAGATAACAGTGGAGGATGCCTCATCCTAATATGATTTAGGCATAGAAGCAACAACAAGAAAAGTGAGTCTGGTTTCAACCAAGTATCGATATTTATGCTCTACTGAACCATTTTGTTCATAGATATGAGGACACAAAAGGCAATGAGAGATACCGAGGGAGTAAGGATAATATTTAACTTTTGAAACTCACCTCCCCTACCTAATTGAAGTGCTTTAATTGGGTGACCAAAGAACCTTTCAACATGAGTTCTGAAATTAATAAACAAAGTAGAGACAACAGATTTAGAAGAAATAGGACAAACCAAGTGTATTTTGAGTAATCATCTACAAAACATAGATAGTAAAGATTTTCATTAACAGAGAGATGAGGATAGGGTCCCCATACATCCATAAAAATCAAGTCTAAAGGTACCTTTGAAATGGAATTAAAAAAATGAAAAGGAAGTCTATGATTCCTACCAACTTGACAAGAATTACAAACATTATCGACATGCTTGGTAGAAATATCTAAATGAAGATGGGATCAAATGTGATGAACAACACACAAGGAAGGATGGCCAAGGCAATAAGAGAAGTCCGAGTGTTGAAGATGGCTAGAGACCTTTGACAAATTGTGTAAGGGATAGAGGCCTTGATTACTCTTACCTTTGAGCAGGGTGGCTCCAAAGAATTGATCCTTAACACAAAACAAGGATGGGAGAAACTCAAAATATACTTTACCCTTGGTAAATTGATACACATAGAGTAGATTCTTTTTTATTGCTAGTAAGATGTAGAACATTATTTAAAAAGAAAGATTTGGAAGAAGAAAAGAGAATAGAAGAGCCAACGTGATGAATATGCAAACCTTTTCCATCACCAACCAAAACATGATCCTAAGCAATGTAGTCTTCATATGAAGATTCAAATTTCCCAAGTCAAGTGATGTGATGAGTAGCACCAGTATCTAGGTACCATGCCTGATCTGTAAAAGTTTGGGTGCTAGTAGCATAAGCCTAAGGAATAGACGGAGTCTGATATTCTTTATCAAATCGGTACCAATATTAGGGTGCAGTGTTGTTTAGAGGTGGCTTGAATCCTGTTGAAAAAGCACCTCTACAAATTTCTTGCTCTAGCGATGTCTCTGCTGCTCAAGCAAAGCTTCAACCCGACAGTTCGTTCATCAGTTGCCGACAGTCAGCTTGAGTAGGGCACAACCCCTGAGTTCGCCCAACACCAACTCGACAGTCAACTTAAGCAGGATGCCAACCTGTGATTTCACTCCTCACCCGCTCGGCACTCAGCTCAAGCAGGATGCCAACTCTAACGTTCGCTCGAGCATCGCTCGACACCTTGCTCAAGCGGATATTCTGCTTTAAGTGCTCCATGTTGTTTCACTATAAATACATATGGTTCTCTATGTATTGAAGACTTTTGGCATTTAAAGCAGCTTACACTTACAGTAGAGAGAGAGAGAGAGAGAGAGAGAGAGAGTTATCCTCTTGTGAGAATCTCAAAGTTTATTGGGTATATTGGGGATTTGGGATTGAGAACTTTTGTGATTGATCTCTTATACTCCACCTTTGTTGATAGTAAATTGAGCTCGACTCCACCTGTGGACGTAGGCTCACATTGAGCCAAACCACTTAAGTCTTGGTGTTTTGTGTGTGTGATCGTTAATTTTTCTTTTGCTTGCTTTCGCTATTTCACTTTAACTTAACCTTTGATAACCAGCTAATCCTAATAAACTGGTATCAGATCACTAGGCTCTATGCGAGATCTTGAGGGATGTTTATGGCAAAGTGTGAAGTAGAGAAATTCGACGGTCAAAACAGTTTTAGTTTGTGACGCATCAAGATGAAGGCTTTGCTACAACAACAAGGTTTGTCAAAAGTATTGGATAGGAATGTGACTGATGATTCTCCTGCACCGTCAAGAGAAGAAGATGAGAAAGCACATAGTGCTATCCTACTCTCACTATCAGATGGAGTTTTGAAGGATGTTGCTAATGGGAAGACAGTTGCTAGTCTTTGGGCTAAACTTGAGAGTTTGTATATAAAAAAATCTCTCACCAACCTTTTGTATCTGAAGTAATGATTATGCATGCTCAAGATGAAGGAAGGTACTCCTATCTCTGAACACTTAGATGAACTTAATAAGATTATTATGGATCTGAGGAATACTGACATTAAGCTTGAAGAAGAAGATCAAGCCTTAATTGTTTTGTATTCATTGCCCATGTCATTTGATAATTTTGTGAATTTCATGGTAGACACACTATTTCCCTGCCAGATGTGAAATCTAGTTTGAATTCTAAGGAATTGAGAACTAAATTGAATGTGAATGCCACGGATAATCAAGCAAGTGGTTTGTTGTTAAGTTCCTCTAGCAAGTATAGATCCAGTGAGAGGGGTTCAAAGAAGAATATGGATAAATCCAATGGCAGTTCACAGTCGAAGTTTAACAAGAAATATGTATGTCATTACTATAATAAGTTTGGTCATTACAAAAATAAGTGTTCTAAATTGAAAAACAAAGAGGAAGGCGCTAGCTCCTCTAATGCCATTAGTGTTGTTGATGAAAAGTCTAACGGTTCAGATATCGTCATAGCAATTAGCAGCTTTAATAGTCACTTTGGTGACAAGTGGGTCATGGACTCAGCCTATACTTTTCACATGTGTCCCAATAGGGACTGGTTCACAACCTATGAGCAAGTCAACTATCAATAGGGACTGGCTCACAACCTATGAGCCAATCAACTATGGTTCTATTCTGATGGAGAACGATATGGCTTGTAAAATTGTTAGGATTGGTTCAGTTAGGATTAAGATGTTTGATGGGATTGTCAGGACATTGTCTAACTTCCGACACATCCCAGATTTGAAGAAAAATCTTATTTCTTTAGGCACTCTTGATTCTTTGGATTTTTGGTACACCAGTGAAGGAGGAGGTATTAGAGTCAGTAAGGGCTCCATGATTGTAATGAAAAGAGATAAGAGAGATGGTCTTTATTTTCTTCAGGGCAGTACAGTGACAGGTGTAGCTACAATGTCTGTTTCAAATTATCTAGACTCAGACATTACCAATTTGTGGTACATGCGTTTGGGTCATATAAGTGAAAAGGAGATGTCTATTCTGAGTAAGCAGGGTTTATTATGTGATCAAAAGATAGAGAAATTTGAATTTTGTGAACAGTGTATGTTTGGAAAACAGTGCAAGGTTCAATTTACTACAGGGGTTCGTAGAACTAAAAGTACTGTGGACTATATTCATTCTGATTTTTGGATTCCATTTTTTGTTCCATCGAAAGGTAGAGCTCAATATTTCCTTACGTTTATTGATAATTACTCAAGAAATGTTTAAGTCTATTTTCTGAAATAAAAGAGCGATGTATTTGCCAACTTTAAACAGTGAACGACTTTGATTGAAAATCAGATAGGCAAGAAGGTAAAACAATTTTGAACTAACAATGGTATGGAATTTTGTGGAGGTGAGCTTGATGAATTCTGCAAAGATGAAGGTATTGTCAAGCATCATATAGTTGGACATACTCCACAGGAAAATGGGGTAGCTGAACTGATGAATAACACTCTCTTGGAGAGAGCAAGCAGTATGCTTTCGAATGCCGTCTTGTCAAAAGATTTATGGGCTGAAGCAGTCAACATAAATTGTTATTTGGTTAACCGCTCTCCAACTGAAGCTATTGAATTGAAAACTCCAAATGAGGTATGATTTGGTACTCCTGTTGATTATTCAAATTTAAAATTTTTTTGTTGTCTTGCATATTTTCATATTAATGAAAGAAAACTTGAGCCAATGGCAAAGACATGCATATTTATTGGATATGCTAATTGTGTGAAAGGATTCAGGTTTGGTGTATTGATTATAAATCACCCAAGTTTGTAATTAGTAGGGATGTCGTATTTGATGAACAATGCATGCTTAATCTGAGAAAAGAGTTTATTGTGTCTACTGGTGAAGAGCAGGGTAAAGGCAAGAAGGTGGAGTTGCAGGTTAAGGCTTCACAAGGGGTGCCAGGCGACACCCAAGATCATGCCGTTGCTGATGAGCATGATTCTGATTTTGATAGTGACGTACAGGGTGAGCAAGACTACAATATAGCTACTAGTAGGCAGATGAGGTAGATCGGGCCACCTCATAGATATGCTCATGCAGATATGGTGATATATGCACTTACTACGGTAGAGGACATTGTTAGTAAGGAGCCTTCCAGTTATTCAGAAGTAGTCAAGAGTAAGGAATTTGCAAAGTGGTGCGCAGTAATGATTAAGGAGATTGAGTCTCTTCACAAGAACGAAACCTGAGATTTGATTAAGTTGTCAAAGAAGACAAAGACTGTTGGTTGCAAATAGGTTTTCAAGAGAAAAGAGAGAATTTGGGGTGTTGCAGATGCAAGGTACAAGGCACGCTTAGTTGCAAAGGGCTATAGTCAAAGAGAAGGCATCGACTTCAATGAAGTTTTTTCTCTTGCGAAACCTAGTTCAATCAAGGTGTTACTTGCTATGGTGGCATTGTATGATCTAGAGCTACAACAACTTGATGCTAAAACAGCGTTCCTGCATGGTGAGCTTGAAGAGACCATTTACATGCATCAGCAAGAGGGGTTCATTTGAAGAAAAAGAAGATCATGTGTGTAGATTGAAGAAATTATTATATGGTTTAAAGCAGTCTCCAAGGCAATGGTATAAACGTTTTAATTCTTTTATCATTGGTCATGGTTATTTGAGGAGTATCTATGATAGTTGTTTTTTATCACAGGTAGTTATATATCTAACGGGTCTTTCATTTATTTACTATTTTATATTGATGATATGCTTATTGATGCTAAAGGCATATATGATGTTAACTTGTTGAAAACCCAACTCAGTAATGAGTTTGAAATGAAAGACTTAGGTGCTGCAAAGAAGATTTTGGAATTGGAGATCCACAGAGATAGGAAAGTTGAAAAATTGTACTTGTCCCAGGGAAAGTACATTGAGAAGGTTCTTGACAGATTTGGAATGACTAATTCCAAGCCAATAAGTACACCACTTGCTATACATTTTAAACTTTCAGCATCCCTATCTCCTCAGACAAACGAGGATGAATGGTTCATGGTTAGTGTTCCTTATTTCAATGCGTTGGCAATATTATGTATGTACTAGTTTATACTCGTTCAGATATTTCACAGGCAGTGAGTGTTGGTAGCAAGTATATAGCTAATCCGGGTAAGGCTCATTATCAGGCTGTGAAATGGATACTCAGGTATTTGAGAGGGACTTCGAATTTTGGCTGAATTTTTTTTATAGAGAAACTAACTTCAATTCCAAGGTTGTTGGTTATGCTGATTCTAATTATGTTGGGGACTTAGATAATAGAAGATTATTGACAGCATATGTTTTCACTTTGTATGGTTTTGTTATTAGTTGGAAAGCAACACTACAATATATTGTTACTTTATCAACTACAGAAGCGGAATATATAGCATAGTAGAGGCTGTTAAGGAAGCCATTTGGTTGAAAGATCTGATCAGTGATTTGAGACTACAGCAAGATGGAACTTCAGTATTTTGTGACATGAGCCAGAGTGCAATACATTTGACCAAAAATCTAATGTATAATAAGATAACAAAGCACATTAATGTCAAGTATCATTTTCTTTGGGAGGTTGTTATAGACAGCGTGTTAGAAATTCAAAAGATTGCTACTATTGAGAACCTAGTAGATATGATGACAAAGTCCGTTCTAGTATACAAGTTCAAACTTTGTTCAGACTTGGTTGGTGTTCAGGGACTATGAGATGAGATGAGCCTAGCGTGATGTTCAACGACAGAATCGATCTCTACAAAATTCCAAGTCTTCGTCATCCGTGCAGTCTAGCTGATGATCATCAAAATATAATCCAGCTGATGATCTCCTTTATCAAGATCGTGTGTTTAAATTAATGTTGCATTGAATATCGTGTCAATACGTTCTATAAACTGTAATGGGGATCTTATATTGTTTCTCGGAATAAAATAGTGGAGGAAGCCATTTTCTGCAGTCTTTTCACTAGTGCTCAAGGTCTTAAAAGGGTCCAGAACACTTTCATTAGTGGGAAATTACCATAATACTAATCCTGATATTAAAAAAACAGACGAACATGATCTACTTTTTATAGCACTAGATCCTACCTAAGTGGATATATATTCTTCTGGTGGCATATCCTCCGAAGGAAATTTAATATATAGTAGACTAGTTTAAAGCAAAATGCCTAAATGCTATATCATGTCCTGTATTATAAGGATTAAGGCATCATACACACCGGTAATCATTGTCATATACAGGCTGAGAAAACAAAGATCACTGAGGACATACACACAAACAACATATACATACACAGATTGTGAGGGAGAAATCAGCACAAGATCGGGGAGGCGCAATCACGAGCCAAGAATATCAATAATTCCCAAAACTACAAAACAAAGATGCTTCAAACCATCCTCTCTACGTGCAAGATCTGGGGGATAAATGAGTCCCGGATACCGTTTGAAGGCGTTGTGGCAAGCATTAGGATAGTCTGCAGCTGCAGTGATGTGCATGTAAGCATAGTCATAAGATTCAGCGGCCAAGTCCTGGACAGAAGCTTGGAGAGCATTCCCGGCATAGCTGTACTTGTCTGCGCACTCCTTGAGGACCTTCTTCAAGATAGTAGCGTCGTTAGTAGTGCTAAGCAACTGAGAGGACAAGTACGAGGAAGTGGCGGTGGCATTGGCCCTTCCTACCCCAACCATGATGACTGCCAATCCCTTGGTATCAGCACTCAGACTGGTGGGAACTGATTTGAGAGACGACAGGCAAAGGTTGTAATATTTGGTACTTTGGCAAGTCTTCTGGATCAGATTAGCGTCCCCAGTCACAAAAATATATGGTCGGCCGTGAAAAATATAGTGAGGAAATACAAGGGAGAGAAGAGAGACAAGCAAGAAAATGGCAGAACCCATTTGAGAGAAGGATCAAGTTGCTGTATTTGATTTTCTAGTGAAGGGCTAGAACGAAAGGACTTGGAATTGGAATGACTGTTAAGCTGGGAAAGTGAAGGAAGCGAACACGACTCTTTCTGAGAGCAGGTACCGTTTACTTTAGATTTAGGTCTTCCTTTTTTCAACGCAGATATGTAGGTCTTTTGACTTATGATGTCAAGGTCACTAATTTAACAGTACAGATGAAGAGTTTTTCTACTGGATTAACTTTATTGATGTGAGTTAGGCCTTGTTAATTTGATGGGTAGGTTGCAATCCATCATGAGGCCGTTTGGCACGTAGCTAGGCAGCTTCCAAAACTATGTCACGGGTCACCATTAACGACAGTATTGTAGACCCTCATTCCAATGTCCTTTGCGCTCTGAAATGTTTTGTTCCACACAAGCACGCAGTTCATGATATTTGGACATGGTGTTCAGTGTTCGGCCTACAGATTATCTTGGACCACCAATTATTAGTGGACAATTAATGCTGACTCACCAGGAAAGATTATCGCCCGTATTCTACCGACAGTACAAATTGTATTTTTTAAAATTTTTTTATATATTAAAAAAATAAAATATACAAACTTATTAAAAAATATATTTTTTAATTATTAAATAAAAAAAATTTAAAAAAAAAACAAGATTAATAGACTTCATTGTTAGTTTTTTTTTTTTTTTTTTTTTTTTTTTTNTATTCCATATACTTCTCACAGAGTAGTCCGTTAGGACATACACTAAAGTAAGTAAAATATTAAACTGCCCTTCAGTACTGGGCCTACGATCATTATTACAGATAAAAGACGTAACGACATAAAGCACTACTAGATAGAAGTTGGGCCTTTGGTCCACAGCCTACCCTTTAGTTCCTTACGCCAGGCCCACACACGCAGTCATCTGGCCCACAACGACAGCCCCTTAAGCCTTTCACTCTACACCTTTCTTCTCTCCCTTGTCTTCCACATCACTCGACCTTCATAGCTTTTGTAGTGTATGACAAATACCCCCCCCCCCAAAAAAAATAAATGACCTTGCCCACAAGGTGAGGGTATTCCGAACACAATTTGTGGTAGGGCTCCCACGAAGCTTCTTCAGGTGGTTGTCCCTGCCAATGCACCAACAGTTCAACCAAGGGCCTGTTGTTGATCTTCCTTGTGCATCTGGTAAGTATCACCTTTGGCTTAGGTTTAAAGACTCCATTTTTATCTATTGGAGGTAAGGTAGCTACTATAGAATGGTTCTCACCAAGTTTTTTCTTGATCTGCGAGATGTGAAACACATCATGAATCTGTGCTGACATTGGCAACCGTAGGTGGTAGGTGGTAGGCGACTTCCCCTACACACTGGACTATTTGGTACGATCCATAAAAGTGGGGTGATAGCTTGAGATTTCGATGAGTCTTCATAGAGAACTGTTGGCATGGCTATAATTTTCAGTATACCCAATCCCCCTCCTGAAAAGTTTGTTCCTTCTGTCCCTTGTCTGCATATTTTTTCATGCGGTCCTGAGCCTTGAGTAAATTTTGTTTCAACAAAGCCCATATCTGATCTCTTTGCTATAATGTGTCATCTACTTCTTGTAACTTTGTTAGGCCTTTAGTATAGTTCACCAACCTGGTAGGCTTGTAGCCATACAAAGTCTTGAAATGAGTGGTTTTTGTTGATGCATGCACACTTGTATTATAGCACCACTCTGCGAGTGACACCCATTGTGACCACTGCTTGGGCTTGTCCCCCATATAACTTCTGAGGTAGTTTTCTACCCACTTGTTAACAGTTTCTATTTGATCATCCGTTTGAGGGTGGTAAGCAGAACTAAAAGCCAAT
The DNA here is from genome assembly GCA_003123785.1 of Pterocarya stenoptera. Lineage (NCBI taxonomy): Eukaryota > Viridiplantae > Streptophyta > Magnoliopsida > Fagales > Juglandaceae > Pterocarya > Pterocarya stenoptera. Next base: position 55,216 of record QEOT01123667.1, read on the forward strand.
TGTACCCCTTGTAGTGTAAATAACTCTTTTCCAAAACTTGCTGGTAAATGTTGAATCTCTATCTGAAACAATGGTTTAGGGTAGGCCATGGAGTTTAAAGATGTGCTTTAGGAATAGCTGAGCAATAATCTTTGTTGTATATGGGTGAAAGATAGGGATAGGTGGGAAAAGTTTGTAAATCTATCTACCACCACCGAAAGGGCATTGAATCCTCCTAAGTTTCGTAAGCCCTTCACGAAATCCATAGAAATATGTGACTAAGGTATAGAAGGTATTAGTCGTGGTTGAAGGAGACCACTAGGTAAGGTAATGTCTACCTTTACTATTTGGCACACTTCATAGTTCCTCACAAACTGTTTAACAACGGTTTTCTGCCCTAGCCAGTAAAAATCTCGCCTAAGCCTATGTTTGGTCTTGTCAAAACAAGGTGTCCTCCCATAGGATTGCTATGAACCAATTCCAAGAGTTTGGCTATGAGGGTGTCATGGGCATGGATGTAGAGTCTATCCTTGTAGAATAGGGGCCCCTTTCGTACTAAATATGATGGGGGTAACTTTCCCTCTTGGTGTTGCTGGAATAGGGCTTAGGCTTGTGCATCAATGGCATAGAGGGACTTTATCTCATGCATCCAGTCCCATGTAGGCAGATATATGATTGAAAGAGTCACTTTTTCGTCTGACCTTTGTCTAAAAAGGGCATCAGTTACAAGGTTTTCTTTTCTTTTTTTTATACTCAACAATAAAGTCGTAGCCCATGAGTTTTGCAACCCATTTTTGTTGCATGACCATGCCCACACTTTGATCCAGCAAAAATTTAAGGCTCTAGTGATCTGTTTTGATCACAAAAGGCTATCCCAGTAGATAATGACGCCACTTCTGCACTGAAGAAACTAGTGCAAGTAACTCATTCTCATAAGTTGAGAGCCCCAAAGCCCTGCCCTTGAGAGCTTGACTGAAAAGGGCTAAGGGTCTGCCCCCTTGCATTAGAATTGCAGAAATAGCGTCACCAAAGGCATCACATTCTATAACAAGTGAGAACTTGAAATTTCGAAGGGCCAAGACAGGAGGTTCTGTCATGGCATCCTTTAAATGTTCAAACAATGTTTGGGCCTTCTCATCCAATAGGAAACTGTTCATTTTTAGTAAGTTTGTCAACTTAGCAGCAATTGCTCCATAGCCTCGCACAAATATGCGATAATACCCTATGAGCCAAAGAAAACCCATTAGGACCTTTAAGGACTTAAGGACTGACCAACTCAGCATGGCCTTGAGTTTGTCTGGGTCTACCCTCACCTCTTGGCCCGAAATTAGGTGGCCCAAATAGTTGATTTCTGTGCAACCAAAACTCCATTTACTCAACTTTGCAAACAGTAGGTTCTCCCTTAGGACATCAAAAGCCACTTTAAGATGTCCCACATGGCCAGCAGTGTTCTTGCTATAAATTAAAATATCATCAAATAAAACTAAAAGAAATTTTCTGATATGAGATTTAAAAACCTTATTCACGAGACTCTGGAATGTGGAAGTGGCATTGGTTAAGCCAAATGACATAACCAAAAATTCTTAGTGGCCCTTATGTGTTTTGAATATTGTCTTAGGGATGTCCACAAACCGCACCTTAATCTGATGGTAACCCAACATGAGGTTGAGTTTTGAGAACACCAGAGCTCCATGCAGCTCATCCATTAGCTCCTCCACAATTGGAATAGGAAACTTTTCCTTGATAGTGGCACTGTTCAAGGCCTTATAGTCCACACATAAACGCCATGAGCCATAGGCTTTCCTCACCAACAACATAGGTGAGGAGTATGGGCTCTGACTGGGTCGAATGACCCTTGATTCAAGCAACTTTAATACTATTTTTTCAATCTCGTCCTTTGGAAAATAGAGATATCAATAAGGTCTAACTGATATAGGTTTTGTGTCTGGTTGGAGAGTTATATTGTGTCCATGTGATCTGGTTGGGAGTAGGCCAATGGGTGTGGAAAAAATATCATGGTATAGATGGAGGAGGGCTTGTATAGGTTTTGGAATGGTTGGGGTAGATGTGGATGGAATGTCCTCAGTCAATTGCAAGAGAATGCATTTTTGTGCCAAACTATTGGACTTAGGAATTCCCCTCCTCAATTAAACTGCTACTGCTGAGCCCCTGCAAAGTTACTACTGTAGTTTTATGTGTAAATTGCATAGTGAGTTGCTGGAAATTCTAGAGAATGGACCCAAGGCCTTGCAACCATTGGACCCCAAGGACGATATCACACCCAGCCAAGACTAGGACATATATATCCACATTAAAAATCTGCCCCTACATAGTAATATTGACCCCAACAACCTTGCATTCACTATTGACTTAATCATCATTAGCTGCATTCACCTTCACCCTCTCCTCTTCATTAACAATTAATGGAACTCAAGTTAATACTACTGGATCCAAGAAATTATGTGTACTGCCAGAATCTATTAAAATAGTCACACCTTGAGTGCCAATCTTACCCCTTATTCTCATTGTCTTCTGGTTGAGGGAGCCCAAACTGGCATGCAAAGAAATTTCTGGACGTTTCATAGGGTCAGGAATGTCTACCATGTCCTCACTGTTTAATCCTTGGCTAGTGTCATGGCCAATAGTGGGTAGGTCATCTTTTACCTCCTCAATCAAATATAATTTGAGACTTTGACAACAATGGCTTGGATTCCATTTGGAATCACAATGATAGCAAAGGTCCTTCTCCCTACGCTCCTTCATTTGGTTTTGGGAAATCTTTTAGAAGGTACCACTGCCTTGGGTTGGTTTGTGTTTGGAAATTTGGTTTTTGTTTGGGTCTGGTAGGTAGGATTAAATTTTAGGAAGGCTGGGTCTATGGCAGAGTTTCTTATAGAGGGATACCTCCTCTTCTTGGATCTTAGCCAGCCCATAGACTGCTATCAAATTGTATAGGTTGAACATCCTTACAATCAATCAAAAGTTATCCCTAAGGCCACTAAGGAAGCAACTCAATTTAAATGTATCAGAAAGTCCCCTCAACCTATTTGATAAAGCTTCAAACTCAGTTTTATACTCCTCAACCGTGCCTATTTGCCTCAATCTAGTCAACTGTTCCATTGGGTCATCGTAGCTACTAGGGCCAAACCTTATTAACAAGGCTTTCACAAAATCTTCCCAATTGGTTAACACACCAGATTCATCCAAATCTTGGAACCAAACAAGTGCTTTACCTTCCACATGGAAAGAGACCAATCTCAAATGTTGTTGTGGAAGTGTATTGTGGAATGAAAAAAAATTGATTGACCTTCTATAGTCAACCATGGGGATCAGCCCCCTTAAAAATGGGAAAATCCAACCTAATAGCTCTGGGATGGATCTCACCCATGTGATGTATGAGTTGCTGTGAATTGGTGCTGACTTCATTGTGACTAGAACCTGCTGAAATAATCTTGTTCACATTGTGCAGGTCAGTTGCTACCGTTGAGAATTGATGCATCATGGTCTCCATTTGTCTACTCATGGCCAATATTTCCATGCCAATGGTGGTGAATTGGGATTCGGTGTTTTGGACATGGATTTCTGTGGATTTATTAAAGGATTGAAAGCCCTTCTGTAGATCCTTTAAACGAGTTCCTTCAACCATTGTTGCAGAATCGAGGTCTCTAGTACCACTTTGTAATAGGCAAGTCAGATGAATCAGGAAAGGAAATTGATGGAAATTGTATTGAATATTGATAAAGCTCTCTTCGAGGGGAGCACCTCCAAATTGTAACAGAATTAGAGCACTAACATTCCAGATACTTCTAATAGAGTAGTTTGTTAGGATATGTACTAAAGCAAGTAAAACACTAAACTACCATTCAGTAATGGGCCTAGGATCATTAGTACAAATAAAAAACGTAACTACATAAAGCACTACTAGATAGAAGTTAGGCCTCCGGTCCACAATCCACCCTTTGGTTCCTTACGCCAGGCCCACGCATGCATGTCATCTGGCCCACAACAACAGCCCCTTAAGCCTTTCACTCTACACCTCTCTCAATTTCTTCCCTCCCTTGTCTTCCACGGCACTCAACCTCCATATCTCTTGTAGTGTATGACAAGAACTAAAATGATTTGTGCGGGTGCAATCTTCCTCAGTTATAAGTATGGTATAAATTTTGTCTTAATAGAAAGTTTAGAGTGTACAATCACTTTTTTAGAAAAGAAATAGTGGATCTGGCTATAAAAAATTATTATTTTTATAATAGATCTTACTTTTTTTTTTTTTAAACAAAAAGTTAACTATATAGAATTTGCATATCTAAACTTTGAACAAATAATTTTCCAAAATCCTCACATGAGTTCCACTAATTTTTAATAGTCTCATACAATTTGAAGACAGTCTAAAACTATTCAAATTATAAATCATTATAATTACGAATTAGGTATATATTTAAAGCGAATTGATCGCAAAAGGTCCAGCATATGATTTCCAATGAGGTATTACTACGAGGAAGTACTATTGCAGGAACCATTTAAAACCACTTATTCACAAAACGCAGCCACTAATACGATGTTTTTAATTATTTATCATCGGAGAATTTCTCTTATCAATTTGTCTCTGATATTCTTCTACGCTGACACCCCTTGCAGCAAACACCCCATGCAGATCCTAGTACTGTTAAGTCCAATGCTGGCCCTTCTGCTACTGATCCATCTACTCTGCCTCCTGCCACTACGGCATTTTTGTTGGGCTCTCACCCAATGCTCATGAGGTCCAAGGCTAGCATCTTCAAGTCTTGTCGTCTGGCCCATCTTAGCATTGTGGGCTCTTCCGGACTTCTTCATGCTTTACTTACTACCACTAAGCCGAAAGGTTTCAAGTCTGCCACCAAGAATGTGGCACCCCCAGCCCCCGCTTGAGATTTGACAGAAACTAAAACGCAGGGACATGCAACACTAGGGTTACCTACCCCTCGTACATGACAGACAAGATGCAATGCACCTACTGATAACTAACAGTACACAGTATATCGTAATGGAAAGTCAACTATAGTCAATTACAAGAAACATTAGTCATGGTAACGAAACATAAGATCCCAATACTATTGCATAATTCAAAAGAGTCATCAAAGTTGATACGAGTTTCTAAAGAACTCCCAAAACACAGGACCAAAACATCAAAAGCTAAACAGAAGATCATTTTCCAAAAGTGGAATGGGTTAAAACCAGGGTCCCATCCTCAAGCAGACTTAAGAATATTCCCCTAGGCGGGCGAACGTCTATATCTAAACCCAACTCCATGGCTATCTCCTTAGGCTCTACGACAGAGTTCTTAGTTTGTTCTAGATGTCTTGACACAAAACTCATATCTTGCTTTAGCCTCAACATCTTCTGAGGGTCCAGTGAAGAAACACAGACATCGGACTCATTGATAAAAACTATTATCTTTTGGAGTCGTTGAGCTAACACCTTAAGCAACTCTAGGGTAGATTGATGACGAGCCTCCACAGTGAACTAGTCCTCTATTATTTCATTGATTCCATCCATACTTAGTGTTCTCGAGTACCTGGCACAACTTTTATTATTCTGAGCGAGGAATGATAGTGGATAAATATAACTATGAGATTTTGAGATATCTCAGTAAGTAAACAAATAACGTGCAACGAATATCATAAGCATATGCAACAAACTTAACAAATATGCACAGGATATTCTTGCTCAAGCTCAGTTTCTTGACAACAAACCCTTTCACACCCCCATGGTTGTGTCCCAACACTTGTCTGCTGATGGCTCCACTTTTTCAGACCCTACTCTCTATCGCTCTCTTATTGGTGCGTTGCAATACTTGACCATTACGAGTCTTGATATTGCTCATGCTGTCAACTCTGTCAGCCAATTTCTGCACACCCCAACTGATGATCATTTTCATGCTGTCAAGTGCATCCTTTGCTATGTCAAAGGAATGCTTCATTTCGGCTTCACTTTTAGCCCGTCATCATCCACTGGACTTATTGCGTACTTTGACACTAATTGGGTAGGATGTCTTGATACTCATTGCTCCACCTCTGGCTACTCTATTAATCTTGGCGATAATTTGGTCTCTTGGAGTGCTAAGAAGCAACCAATTGTCGCCCGTTCTAGCTGGGAATCCGAGTATCGCGCTCTTGCTCTCACTAATGCCGAGGTACTTTGGCTTACGCATCTTCTCCATGATTTCAAGGTTCCTCTTACACATAGACCTCTTCTTCTATGCGACAACAAAAGTGCAATTTATTTTTTAGTTCCTTCTCAATCATGGACATGAAAAGTTTTGAAGGGGCGTCTTGATCAACGTACTAGTCATGCACGTGTAGTAATGCATCATTATTTGCACGCAGCCACTTTCATTGTTGTTCTGATCTCGGTTTAGGGTGTGATCATCTTATCATTATTTATTAAAAAAAAGGAAGGTCGTATTAATTGTCTTTATTTTTCTGGTAATTTCATATATAAAATTCCTAAAGAGGAAAGAGTACTTTCTTCTAATTTCCTCGTATATTACAGATTATAACAAGGGGCTTGACGCGTTTATCCTTTGTACAATTCCACACTAACATATGCATATATATTTATATATATGTATAAGCGTTTATCAATATATAATACATGATATGTGGAAACAATATTCTTGATCTAACCTACGGGCCAGGTACTAGCTAGGCCAAAAATATTCTGGCCAATTAAGAAGACCAATTAAGAAGATAGATCTTTTAAAGAAGGAGATCTAGAAGTACTGCTATATATATAAAAGAGAACTCACAAAAGTAATTAACTCATAAACTAACATGATCACTTTATATGATACGTTAGATCTACTTGACAATAAAAATAGTTTTATAATCTAAGTACGTATGACATCAAACTATATATGCCAATTTGTGAATTTACTTTTGTTGAACCTTTAACTTGCGGCTAAAAACACTTCTCTTTAAAAGAATTCATGGTCGATCGTGGTCGTTTCTGTATTATGTGTTACACAATTAATAAGGGTGGTGGACTTTTGGATATTGCTGCTGCTTCTTTCAATTCTGAGCATTCCTTAATGTGATCAACTTCAGCCGTTAAGCTACTCCCCGCCTCATTCATTTTTTGCTCTCTGCTCTTCCCCCACAGAACACTGTATAGCCCTCCAACCAACAAGATCCCACCTAAAACACTAAATATACACATGACAAGAAGAGAGCGCATTTAATATTTTGCAAATTAAATAAAATAATAATAATTAATAATGCAATGATCAATGGGAAATTGAAGAATAATTAATTAATAATTTACCTTCCCAGGCCAATGATCTCGCCTAAGAGAAATGCAGAAGACAGCATTGTAATTATCAGGGCCAAAGGTGTAGACATGGCAAGAAAAACCGGCCCCTTCATCTCAATAACGCATGCTTGCAAGTAGTATGTAACGCCAGTTACCACTATTCCCTGCAGCAAAGAAAATGCAAGGCCACTAGCTAGTTTAGACGACGAAGTCGTGTCTTAATTTGAATAAAAATGAAACTCGATCCCGCCGGCCAGGATCATTAAGGTTTTTAATTCCTGAAAGGTATATATTCTATCGACGTTGGATTTCTTTAATCGCAATCAATATTATTGAACAAATTAAGTAGTGGCAGTGGAAAGTTACGCAGTAGGCGACGGCTAGAAGCCTGACATTCCAGCCCAGCTTCCATTGATCAGGGTCTCTTTCGACAGCAATGGCTATGGCAAATGACTGAATGGAGCTGAAAAGACACTGAAGAGTCGTGAAGAGAAGCTTTGGAGGGTAGCTTTTCATAACCGACGCCTGCATGCAATATATATACATCCCAGATCAGAAAATGTACATAAATCCCACTAATTAAGCACTCACACATTCACCTAAGCGTAATGATCAGAAAATGTACATAAATGTACTTATTAAAAAGGAAGTCTCCAACTAATCGGGGGCCATTGCCAATATTCCATGTGCAATATTGGCATTGCATGCCAAGTATCTTCGACACCCTCCACAATATTCATATATATATATGGCCTCACCCACGATAGAAAGATATCCATATATATGTATGTATATATATATATATATATCACATATATTATATATACCTGCAAAACAAGCCACAAACCCCACAAGGTGGTGGAAACAAGGAAGAGGAAGCAACCCTTTAACCACGTTTTGCTAGAAGAAAGATCATGAACATAAGATTCTTGGGTTTTAGGGAGACCGAAGAGGTGATGATGATGGCCCAAGAGGTTAAACTGCGGCCCCTTGTATAAGGCAAGGATGGCTGCACCGGCCATGCAAACCAGTATGCCTGAAAGCTTTGCAACCCCCGCGGCTGTCCTCAACTTCAACACCTCCTTCCTGCATGTCACAAAGTAATTACATCTGCTTCCATATAATATTTAAGTACATATTAACAAACATTCGTGACAATTAGTACACGACATAATTATTTTATGCACCTAGCTATATATATTAAGTCCAAACCAATATTAATATTCTGTAATTCACAGTGTGTATAATTATGTGTGTATATTAATATATATTATATATGTATATATGATATGTACATATATATACAACAAATTTCATTCTATTGTCGGATTCATATATAATATTATTAGAGTTAAGAATTTACTTGATACTACGAAAGTATGTTCATTAATTCACCGTTTTTAACGTCGTTCGACTTACTACTGCTACGTTGATATTCCAAAAATATCAAAACATAAGATTTTCGTGAACGACACCTGCGCTAAGGTACGTACATACGTACTTGCTGTCTCTGGTTCGTGTCTTTTCAAAAGTGGTGGTAGCTAGGTGGCTTCCACGCACACAAGGAAATAATTTTTATGTCATCTTAGCTAGCTAGCTCATTGCATTTCTTTTTTTTTTTTTTAAATATTATTTAAATACAAATATTTTTAATAAATTTATATATATTATATTTTCCTTAATTTGAAATTAATTTGGAATCAAGAAGTTAATTTAGAATCGAATTGTTGGACAAAACATAATTTAGTATTAATTATTCTGTCAATAATGTGATCCTAATTAATGGCCGGAGAATATTCCAGAGAACCGAATCTAATTAGCAACAAAAGAATTAATTAAGTTATATATCACTAGAGCCAATATTTTTCCCCCCTTCTTCTAATTATCTTAATTAAGATGTTTAAGTATGTACTCATGATATGTCAAAAGAGGAGACAGCATGATCATGATCATCTCATGAGTACTCCATCGGCGACAAAGCTAGCTAGCTAGGCAACCATCCATCCATCGCTGTGAGTCGTGACGAACAGAGAAGCATGCAGAGATGATCATATATATATATATATATATCTTTGTCAAAGGCCGCTTTAAACCCCAAGAATTTAGTTTGATTAATTAGTAATTAAGCTGGTTAAACTTATACCTAATTCACTAATAATCATTATTGCTTGAAATTAGACAAAAATCTCCCTAGCTAGCTAGCTATAAGATTTAATATCGGGTAACACACGCAGAATCCCTTAATTTATAAGCCGATCGATCGGTATTTAATTCCATTTTTCTCATAAATATATGAGACTACAATTTTTATCTCCCAACAAAGTACTACATGCAGTTTGTATATAGCTATATATGCCATATTAATTATTCCTGTAGATCATGACCTTCCCTCAAAGCAGCTCTGTTCTCCTAATTAAGACTAAAACTTGCATATATACTAGTCAGAGAACTACTATGTACACAGACTCCCGATCGAGCTAATACAGTACTAAAGTTGTTTTAGTTTCATAATATCATGAGGTTTGTCTTACAAACACTTGATGGTTTAATACTTTTTCGTAATTTTCCTATCAAATAAAACTTGGGTCTAGACGTTAAAGAAAGACAAATATAGATTGCAAACTAATTTGAATATATGTGTGTGTGTGTGTGCGTGTGTGTGTGTGTGTAGAGAGAGAGAGAGAGAGAGAAATCAACTGATCTACCTCAGTAATACAGCCAAGAAGAAAGTTATGACAGGAAGGCAGTTTGTAGTTGCAGCAGCCAAAGTTGCTGACGTATAAACAAGTGCCATACCGTGGATATCTAGGCTTAAAGTGATCCTGAGATTGAAAATTCATGAAGATTAACAACATTTCGAAGCAAAATTAAGGAAACAATTAATTAAATTAGACGTAACGAGGGAGGCATACCCAAATAGAGAGAGAAGAAAAATCTTGCAGAAGGTCACAAATGACAAGGGAACCACCTTTTTCCTGTAGTTCGCAATAAAATAAACAAAGGTCATTCACCATTTTGATCTCACATAAGTTTACAAAAGAAAAGAAGAAGAAGAAGAATCTTATTGAAATCGAATCAGTACTAATATTAATATATCTTGTTATAATTACCACTCAAAGAACAAGGCGAGAGGAGCTATGAAAATGGTTGCCGCAGCTTGTCGATAGAAAACAAACACGAAATTGTTCATACCACCATTGAATGCGGCCTTGGAAAGCAAGAACATGCCTGCATATATTGCTTGTATGAGAATCACGGCCAAATAAGGCTTCTTCTCATCCATTTCGATCTTGGGGCTGAAACCTAGCTAGCTGCTAGACTAGTACTACTCTTAGCTTGTACGTTGGAATAGCAAGGACTGGCTGGGCAAAGCAAATACTAGATGGAGTATATATATACAGATGGATCGAAGAGCAGCTAGCTAGCATTATTGCGCGCACATGATTAATTAAGATCGATCAAGAATGGTTAACAAAAAGAAAATGGGTTCTCCCACCGGCCGGAACGTGTGTGGTGAAGATAACAAGTAGCTTTAATACGAAGGGGCCACCAAAAGGTTCTGTTAGTGGTGTCTCTATTGGCCACAGGTACCCATGCAGAAGTTCCAAAAAACTGGTTGTCGCGCTTAAGAACAACATGCGTATTTCTTCTTTCAATGCGCGCTTTCCATCATCTACGTACGTCCGTCTTTGGCTCTTCCGGTGTCCACATTTTCTCTTATAAATAGCTAGCCAAATAATTAATAACATAAAAGAAAAACGAGACCAGGTAATTTAAAATAATAATAATAATAATTAAAGAAAACAACGTCAAAATCATTTCGTGACATGTGCTTGATTTTGACGCATCATTTAGAAAGCTCAACTTTCAATTTTATTCAGGGAATTTGATTTATAGAATCTTAGGTTAGGTGTGAAAGTTTTTTCAAATAAAATATTCACATTTTATTTTATTTTATTTTATCTCATTTTATTATTATAATTTTTTTAAATTTTTATATAAAATATAATAAATAATTTAACTTTTTCAAATCTCAAAACAATAATAATATTAAAAAATAATATTTTATTTAATTTTTAACTTTCATTTCAAACTAAAAATTATCATCTCAATATCTAAATCTGACCTTAAGAGTGTTCAAGTCTCGCATATTTTATTTGAAAGAAATGGATAAATGTGATTAGACCCAATCGAATAAATTTATTTTTTAATGATGGACCTTATTTTTTTTTTAAAGAGAGTATGAAACTTGCATACCCTAAAACTATATATAACATTATTCTTTATCGAATAGATTCTTTAAAATTAAAAGTAATTCTAGATACAGTACTAGAATATATAAATTCCACGCACTTCTATATTGAAAAACATATTTTCTCATATAGGTCCAAATTATTTATCTACTTTTTTTTAAAAGGATGCAGGATTTGTCCATCCTATAACTATAAGAATCATATATTTTCTTAAAATTAATTAAGCCTTTATTATTAACAAATAAATTGAAAGAATAATATTATTCTGTCAGAATATATATTTAATATTATTCCCTCCAAAATAAATTCGGAAAAAGGTACATGAAAATTAATCGCATGAATAAATATTGAGGCTCTTCATGTTCCTTTTAATAATCTAATTAATTTTGGCTGCTAGTTAATTAGCTTTGGAACTGACCATACACAGGGGTAGAACTAGGATTTGGTGCAGGGGTCGATTAGCAAATAAGTCGTATGTAAGGATGAATAGTAACCGATATTTAAGATAGTAAAATGTGTCACCGACATTTAATATTAACTATAGAAAGTTGTTATATTGGGACAAACTAAATTATTAAAATCATACATCTAAACATCTTACTTAAGCTCCATTGGACTCAAGTGAAAGATAAAAATTAAGATAGAAATAATCATATAATTCATGCATATAATTTGGTCGGTTGACGTCCTTTTTTTTTTTTTTTTTGGGGTGGATTTAACAATATATCAGTTTAATAGCTTGTAACTAGCAAGCTAGCTAGGAGACTGATCACTCTCATTAAGTAGTTAGATCATCATGTGCATTTGTCTAATTTTTCTTGCACATTAATTGTACATTAATACTAATTATACATATATAGAATACTCAACGCATATACACATATATATATATATGCCACTTTCAACCTAAAAATAAAAAATAAAAAATCTATCGAATTCTTGTTCAAAGTTTAAGATCATGATGATCTATTATATATATCTGATCATCCGCGCGGTGATGATCACGCACCTTGTCATTCATGTGATCTCCCTTTACCTAATATTTGCAGCCGCATGCGTTACGATCGATGGTATATGAAATTATGTACTGTATACGGTAGAACAAATTATTTAGAAACCACTGTTTTTAGTACGGTCGACGGGCCAACAAGTACCTCAGATCACCGGCCGGACCAAAGTCTTCGGTCAATTTCCAGTATATATAATTAGTTTCTCTTTATTTTTAATTGGCACCTAATATTAATGGCCCTGGCCCCTGATGTGATTGTATTAATTATTTTGTTAAATGAATTATATATATTGCCTTGGAAAAAAGAGAACTATTTTCGTAAACTTCCTTTGTTTTGTTTCGTAATTTCATGGATACTTCTTACAATTAATTATGTGACCGCCCTGATCATGAGAAAGAAGGTCTACATAATAAGCATTAATCTTTTGGAAAAATGACTAATTAGCTGGGCGCACGTATTTAATTAGATATTTAGAATATCTCTGTATATTTGTAAATATTAGTAAAATAGTTTGAATTCATATATTTTATTAAGTTTTGAAAAATGAGAGAGAAAAAGTTAAATAAAAATATTATAAAATTAAAAAATTATTTTAATATATAAATTTTTTAATATCGTTAATATTGTATAAAACTTTGGAAAAATATTTGTTTTTTGTGTTTTGTTTGGGAGTTTGAAAATTTTGTAATGATTAAATAAAAAAGTTAAAGATTTGAAATTGAAAAGTGCTTTGTGTTTGAGTGATTTTTAAAAATGAAATATCTGAGAATATTTGAAAATATTTGAGAATACTTGAGAACAGTTGTGTTACCAAACTGACAAAGCTTTGTTTGGATTGAGAGAGTCTCTCAACCTATCCTATCTAATCATTACAACTTTTCTAAATTCCGTACAATAATATTAAAAAAATAATAAACAATAAACAATAAATAATAAACTCCGTACAATAAACAATTCAATTTTTTCAAATCTCAAAACAAAAATAATATTAAAAAAATAATATTTTAACAATATTTTATTTAACTTTCAACTTTTATCTCTTCTCAGCTCATTATCCAAACCTCCCATTAATATGTATATGCAGCAAACATGCCCTATATATTAAGAAGTATTGAGCCATTTTCGATCCATTTTGTCATAAAAACTGTAACATACAATTAGACAACTTTTATTTTATTCAACTTTCAAATTTCATCTCAACTCATCTTATTTTAACTCATTATTAAAATGCTACCTATATATCTTATAACTCATGTACTTTTACTCTAGGTGCAAAAAAGATTGAAGTTATTCGTGATGCAAAATAATATTTGTAGTTTTAAAGTGTAAGTCTAGTACTGTACTCGTTTTGTAGAAAGTGGATCAATCTAAGACTTATATGAAAAAACATTTTTTGAATGACAAACCTCATTTTTTTCAAATAGAATACGTGAGACTTGCACATTTTAAAACTGTATATAGTATTAATTACTCCTGATTGCATGCATGCTTAAGGTTAGGAACTCATGCTTCGGGCCATTGATCATTCAAATCTTTCCTTTTTCAATCTCTTTGTTAATTTATATTATCGTCGCTACTTTATCTTTATCTATGTATTATAATTTATTGATGCTTCTTTTTAATTGTTATATATTTCTTGGAGCACTATGCCCTTAAGAGATGGGACTATGATTGGGTACTCTTGCTTTATCCAACAATCTATATATTTTTTATGGGGCATGATCTCGACAAAGTAAAGATTAATTAAGTTCTTGATTCCCCTTTCCCGCCCATTTAACCCTTCTTTACATGCAGGTGAAGCACTCAAGATTATTTTAAAATGCTTGGAGACTTGTTAATTCTAAATGGTCGATCAAGCATAACCCTTTAGGCTATTCAAGAGCGATTTTAGAGGCTTTTGGGAAGAAGATAAGTCCATTTTTTTAAGAAGGTAGGTCCATTTGCTAGTACTTAAGGGTGGCAAATCAGGTTCGATTGAGTGTCGTGTTAATTTGTGTCGTGTCAAGTTATAGACGCTCAACTATATGGGTCAATTATAAAGAACATGATTATAATTTAAACGGGCCAAATCTTCAAAGCCTAACATGACTTATTTAAATAACGGGTCGTGTTGTGTCATCCATTTTAACCCATTTAATAATTAATTAGAAATTGGTCAACTCTGACACAATTAATTTCAACATATTTCATGTAAATAGGTTGAATTAACCCGCATAGCCTATTTGACCTGATTAACATAATTTTACATAAAAGTTAAAATCTATATTTATTAGTAACTACAATATCTTCTAAAAATAAAAAAATAAAAGACTACCTACTAACAAAACATTAATATTGTTCAGGCCTTAACCGGCCTATAATAAAACTAATATTATAAACCTAACAATAACAAATATGAATATATAGGTCTAAAATTACAATCCTAACAATAAAAATAGGGTAATGACAGGCTTACTACTTTTTACCACTCCTTTACTACTCCCTTATTTTTTTTTAATTTTTTATTATTATTTTCCTTTACTTAATGGTTAAAAAAGTGACTATTAGTGAAGTTGTATTTTTTTTTCTTAATGATTAAGGATGTTAAAAAATACTTAAAAGAAAATAAAATAAAAATTTTTTAAAAACATTATATATAAGTAGTAAATAGGTGGTAGGAAATAGTAAGTCTATCATTATCTATAAAAATATATACATATTGAGAAATACTAATATTACAATCCAACAATATTAAAACCGTAATCTTGAAATAAGATTTAAATGGGTTATTGCATGTTAATTAAGTAGGTGACCTGTTTATTAATTGTGTCTTAATTACAGGTCAACTCGTTTTGGCATGAATTCAATTATTAAATTTAAACTCACTAATTTTACGTAATGTTCATATTAAATTCACGAGTCATGTCACAAGTTACCTAATTCTTGACAATTAATGATTCAGAACTAATTAATCCGACTATATCGTAGAGACTGAGATATGTGAGAGATTTTTATTTTTTTTATTTTTTTTTAAAAAAGAAAAAGAAAGGTAGGAAGGTGCGTATACGTAGAACTATCACTAGACGTACTTTCCCCTTTGATGTAATTCATTGCATGCATTTAATTAGTAGTTTGTATTAGTTATATTTACGTATATAACAAACTTCTTATATCCTCGCTCATATAAATATATATATATATATATATATAAAAATTCTATTTAGTAGTCTTATACTTCACACTTTTTTTTACTTTTTTTCTTTAATAGATATATTGCGTAAGACTACTGAGTAAAAGAATTATATATATATGACATTTTGGTAAGTGGACTAAACTCTTTATGTTCTAAAGAGCGATGAAGACATTAATTCATTAGCAAGAATTCGAGTTCTAGAGAGATCTTGAGGATCCAAACTACTCATTAGCAAGAAGCAAGGGCTTGATCACTAAATAAGTCTTCTTAAATAAAGAAAAAGAAAAATACACACTACAACAAAAACGGTCTTTTTTTCATTAATTTATCGCAATTAAAAGATTATTCATAACTAAAATTGATTACAAATAGTCTTTTGATCTCGATTAATTAATCAGAAAAGACCGTTTTTATTATAGTGACACATACGTCGAAAGGCATGTTCACAAAATGTAAACTTTTTTGGTTGTATCGTGTTTTATTTCTCTGAATTCTTCAGTGCATGTATCAGAGATTAAAAAAAAAAAAAAATCACAGTTTCTAATTGTAGTAAACGTTACATAAATACAAGCCGAAAATTAGTACAAAGGATTGTAATTTCTAAAGCTAAAATTAATCTTATCTTCACTTTTTTATTTTCTTAAAAAAATCCCCTCTTTATTAAACTTCTTTGAATGGGAGGAGGCGAGGATCAGCTCTAAAGTACTATTCAATCCCCAAAACTTAAGTAATAAGCTAGACTACTTTTTAATATGAGCTAGGTAGCTACTGTTGTTTTGGATATCTAATACGAGGAATATTTATATATATTATATATATATAGTTATAAATTGTACAAATATTACGCTTTTTTTTTTTCTTTTTAAATAGTGGAATCCACCGTACGTTATTATGTGGGATCGATGCTATCATGTAGTACTCTCGGAGTCTGATTCATTAGTACTGGAATATGAAAAGAGAGACCCGAGATATTGGGATCTATATACGGGATTGATGATATCATTCTGCACCCAGCTAGCTAGCTAGTTGATGGGTTAGCTAATCATGGGGAACCCATCGGTCACTTTGATTCTTTACCATGATACATGACAGCTGCCTCGACATAATTTCATAGAATACTTGAATTATTATAATTAGATGCCTCCCTGAGGTTGTCCCAGCTTCCAACATGCATATATAGATATTTTCTATATAGATTTTTTGATTGTATGCGTACATCATGTAGATAAATTATGATGTTGATCTAGATTTCTAGTATTTTTGTAATTTCTGATCATGCCCTTTATATATATATATATATATAAACAATAACCTGCATCTGGTTACCAGTGCATTAATTTAGCCGGCCAGAGTAGTACCCCGTCCAACCCACATTAAGTATGTACGTCTAAGAATATTAATACTTATATAGCACCGAAAAACATTTTTTGCTTATAAAATTATGATTTCAAAGAATTCCAAGGAAAGTAGTAGTGTTAGCAGGTTTACGCCAAATAAAATTATAAAAAAGGAAAAAGTAAAAATTGTTTATAAATGATTTACGTGACTAATTTACGTGACATGCCAAAAATCATTATAATAAAAATAATCTTTTGTGATTAATTTATTGTAATCAAAAAATTATTTACAACTAAAATCTTTTAATTGCGATAAATTATTAGTAAAAAGTCATTTTTATTGTAGTAAAATTGCAAATTAAGCATTTTAATTGATCATGTGAAGTTATATATATATATATATGTTAACTTGCAAATTTCATTTTTAATACTCTTCATATATATATATATATAAATATAGACCTTACAGCTTTTTTCTTCCAAATTAAAACAACGAACGAATTAATGAGTCTAATATATGGTGTACGATTACATCGCTATCAAGCAATGCCCTGGATTTCAGCTGCTGCAGCACGCGTGAGCAGACAAATTGTGATAAACCTAAATTAATTCGACTAATCAGTAATCGGTGTGGATATGTATCTGTCTCCATGATAGTGACTCGACCACAAAAGAATCATGATCTGAGGCGACGTTTTTGGCTCCAACCTGCAATATTAATTATACTCTAATTAGAAAAAAATCTATTCCGCAAGCCTATATTTTGATATTTTGCTACACAACTTTTTATTATTTATTTATATTCTATATTTTATATTTTTAAATATTTTTTAATTTTTTAAAAATGTTTTTTGAATTTATTTTTTTTAAATTATTTCAAATTTTTTATTCACTATTCATATAAAAAATATTTGATAAAAAAATTTAAAAAAAAAGTAAAATATAGAATATAGTAAATAGTAAAAAGTTGTGAAGATTATTTATTTGATATATCATCAAGACATACCGATGACGTGGAGGACCAATATCTTGTAAAGATCGATGTCTAACATCATCTAATTAATATATAGCATTTTGATTTTTTTTTTATATATAATTAAAAAGAGTTCCACATAATTAGTGGCTGGTGTGCTGTCAAACCAAACTTGTAAATAGCATAACTCATGTACAATCTTTGGAGGCCTTATCAGCAATGAATATATCAAAAGCTTCTGGTCTGGATGAAATGTCTCCAATATTTTTTCAGAAATATTGGTATGTGGTGGACAAATCTGTTACTGAAACAATGCTGCAAGCTCTAAACACAAGTGTTTTTCCTCATTCTTTGAACTATATATTACTACAAAAAAACTGCTTATTTGCAGCCAGTTAATTCTAGCGAAATGACTATTTACAGCTAAAATGAATCTGTTTTGATCATAAATGATATTTTCGCCGCAATTAAATGGTCCCAAAAATTCAATTTTCTTGTAGTGCATACATCACCCTTATTCCTAAGAACAAAGATCCTTCTTTAGTTGTTGATTATAGACCTATCAGTTTGTGTAATGTGATATATAAACTAATTGCTAAAGTCATTTCCAATCGATTGAAAGTAATTTTTCTTAGTGTTATTGGAGATAGCCAAAGCGCCTTTGTACCGGGTAAGTTAATTATTGATAACGTGTTTATTGCTTATGAACTTGTGCACTTTTTGAAGCATAAGAAGTAGGGGAAATAAGGGAATATATCCTTAAAATTAGACATGAGTAAGGCTTATGATAGGGTTGAGTGGAGCTTTATTAACAAGGTAATGCATGTGATGGGTTTCCATCCTGGGTTTATTTCTTTGGTGATGTTTTGCATACAGTCTATTTCCTTTTTTGTGCTAGTAAATGGAGTACCAAAAGGGCCAGTTATTCCTAGTAGGGGTTTGAGGCAAGGGGATCATTTATTTCCTTATCTCTTTCTTTTATGTATTGAAGGACTCACTTCCTTGTTAAATATAGCAGGTGCAAGAATCTGTAGAATCTGGGACAAAAATCTGTAGAGGTGCTCCTTCCATAAATCATCTGTTGTTTGTTGACGACAGTGTCATTTTTTGCAAGGCTGATGTGGAGGAAAATAAAAGAGTTCAAGCGGTGCTCGATATTTATGAAGGTGTGTCAGGGCAGAAGATTAATAAAGAGGAAACGTCAATAGTGATTAGTGGCAATGTGGATGAAGGTGCTTGAGAGGAAATTCAAACATTATGGGGTAATAGTGAACACTAGTAATATGAGGAGTACCTTGGGCTGCTACCAATTGTCGGAAGATCAAAATCCCTGGCTCTAAAGAGTTTGGCACAAGTTACAAAGTTGGAAGGAAAAATTGTTATCCCAAGGGAGTACAGAGATTCTTCTAAAAGCTATGGCGTTATCCATCCCAACCTATTCTACGAGCTGTTTTTTATTCCCTGCTAATTTCTGTTCAGAATTGGAAGGGTTAATGTCCAAATTTTGGTTGGGGCAATAAAAGGAGGAAAGCAAGATTCATTAGGTTGGTTGGGAAAAAATGTGTGAAGGGAAGCCCCGAGGGTGAATGAGTTTTAAAGATCTTAGAATTTTTAATCTTGCTCTTCTAACTTAGCAAGGCTGGAAGCTATTACAGAATGAAAACTCAGTTCTTCATAATCTCCTTAAGGCTAAGTATTTCTCCAAGACAAATTTTATGGAATCCAATTTAGGCTTTTGTCCTTCCTTCACTTGGAGGAATATTTGGGAGGCTAAAAAATGATTAAAGGATGGATGCAGATGGAGGATTGGTGATGGAAAAATTGCACAGATGTGGACTGAACACTAGGTTCCAGGGCATAAATCATTGGATTAGGTACCTGGTCTGTAGATACAGAACTAATGGGAGGTTGTGGCCTCTATAATAGATGAAGAAACAGGGTGGTGGAATCTTGCAAAGCTTAGAACTCTTTTTAATCCAAGAATAGTAGCCGATATTTTGAAAGTGATGATCTATCATGGTGAAACAGCAAATAAAAGGATATGGAATTATGAGATGAGTGGTATCTTCTCTATTAAAAGTTGTTATAAGTTTATTCATTCTCCACAGGAGAATGGCCTAGTAGAATCGTCCGCTATGAATAGACAACATCGTCTATGGAAAGCATTATAGAAGATGCATGTGCCTAACAAAATCAAAGTGATTGCCTGGAGAGCTTGCACAGAAAGTCTATCATCAAAGATTAATTTGTTAAAAAAGCATGTGGTTAGTGAGGCTCCATGTAGTTTCTGTTTTTTCCCAAAAGAGGACGTTCTTCATGTTATTTTCTCATGTAGCCGCCTCAGAGAATTATGGAAACAACAACTACCTTGTTTACCTCAGGTGACTTTCTTAAATTTTTGGATCTAGCTATGCTAATTATGGAGGGACAGGATTCAAATCATTTGGCCCTATTTTTAAGTCTCGCATGGGGTTTCTGGTATAGGAGAAATAAGATGGAATTTGAAAAAATCCAATTGAGCCCTCAACAAGCAACTAATTACGCATTGGGTCTTCTATATAGCTTCAAAGCAGTTCTTATCAAACCAAAAGCACAACTCAAAAATCATCTAAGGTGGACGGCTCCTCTAAAGGGTGTCTTAAAGGTCAATACAGATGGAGCTATGTTTGGGGATCTACAAAAAGCAAGAGTCGGAGTCATCCTTAGATATGCTTTAGGAAATATGGTAATGACTACTAGTAAATTCGAAGGTGAAATGGTAGACCCAGAGGCTATAGAACTACTGACAGTCTTTCATGGCCTACAATTGTGTTCCACTATGAGTATATCAAATTTAATTGTTGAAAGCGACTGTTTGTTGCTAGTCCATTCTCTATAGGAAAACAATATGAAGGATTCTATTATCGGGATCTTATTTGCAGAGGTACAAAGGTTAAAAAGTTGTTTTAGAGTTGCTCTTTTAATCATGTGTATCAAGAAGAGAATAGGGCAGCTCATCAGCTTGCTTGCAACACATGGAACGTTGATAGTATTGAGATATGATGAGATTGTATTACAGACTTTCTTTTTCAGACTATATGGCTTGACAAATGTCTGTAAT
The DNA here is from genome assembly GCA_003123785.1 of Pterocarya stenoptera. Taxonomy (NCBI): domain Eukaryota; kingdom Viridiplantae; phylum Streptophyta; class Magnoliopsida; order Fagales; family Juglandaceae; genus Pterocarya; species Pterocarya stenoptera. Next base: position 76,330 of record QEOT01123667.1, read on the forward strand.
AGTTAACCTTGAATGAAGTTAAATACTTCTTATAAAAAAAAAAAAAAAAAACTTATATTCAGTCTTGGGATTTAAGCTAGATTTATATAATTACAGGTCACTTAGGCCTCGTTTGTTTATATAAAATTACTATTTCATCTCATCTTAATCATTACAACGTTTTCAAATTCTCGTATAAAAATATAATAAATAATTTAAACTTTTTAAATTTTAATATAAAAATAATATTAAAAAATATATTTTATTAATATTTTATTTAATTACTATTTAAAATATTTCATTTTATCTGAATTATATAATTTTTTTAGATTTAAGTATATTCTTGCTAAAAAAAAAGCTGCACGCCCTTTTGTGGTTGATTAACAGTACACAAAACATGACCAGCTTTAAATGCCACCTAAGTAACTCGGAGACAACCTTTTTAAAAAGAAAACACCTGAATACGAAATAACGTACTGTTGCATCGATCCAATCAATATACGCAACATGGACGTCCGTCATTCCAAGAAAAATAGCGAAAGTAAATTACTTTCTATCTATTCAATATTGACCCTGATGGTTACAGGACATGACGAGCTTTGGATGCAAAAGCAGTGAAAAAGAGATCATGCATGAATATTCTATGCAGAAAGAAGTGCCAAATTTGAATCGGAAAAGCTTTGGTCCCAAGAACGCTTTAGGTGCATTTTGGACAGGGTGCATTTTGCACAGAAAATTGAGATGAGATGATATTAGATGAATTAAAATAAAAGTTAAAAATTAAATAAAATATTATTAAAAAAATATTTTTTATCATTATTATTATTTTGAAATTTAAAAAAGATAAATTATTTATTATATTTTATATAAAAATTTAAAAAATTTGTAATAATGTAATGAAATGAAACAGTTTTTATATCCAAATGATATAAGAAATATATATATATGTATGTATATGAATGCATCACTAAATCTGCCGTAAAGTATATAGGAAAGAAATTTTAATATATACTTTACGGCTGATTTATTCATGCATTCATATATATATATATATATATATATATCGTGAGAATTATGCGTACATGATTGATCAATAAATCACATGATTCCATTTTGCTCTGGTTTTTCTCTATGAAAAATCATTTGCCACGTTTTCTTTATGACAAATGATTCCACATGCATGGCATGAAAGATCTTTTGCAACGATACTTATTTGAAGTCCCAATTTCTAAATATCCATGCACTTAGGGCAAGTTTGGACATTATGAATGGAATTTTCCAAATTATCAAAATCTTTAGAACTTCTCATATATAATTTTATTCCCAAACATCAATCATTCAAATACAAAATACTTTTCAATTTTAAATTTTTAACTTTGTCATCTAATTATTATTCAAATACAAAAGTTAACACAACTTTTATAAATTTCAAAACAAAAATTATATTCAAAACATTTTTTAACTTTATAATGTTTTTATTTAACTTTTTCTCTATTCTATTCTTAAAACCCAATAAAATATTTTCACTTAAACCATTTTACTACTATTTACAAAATTCTGAGATACTACCAGTATCCAAACACGCCCTTAATTTCTTCAAAAACAAAATTGAGTTCCTAGTATATATATATATATAGGGTACTCAAGTAAATTAGAATTAGTATATTCTCAAACAGTGTAAAGAGCACACCATCTATATCTCTTAAATTGTAAGATTTGATTTATATAACTCAAATTTTAATATTTATCTTTCAAATCAAATTATGTCACGTAAGTACTTTACTAGGTATGTGTTATATATACACATGATCGATCGACTTATAATTAATAGAATTCTTCAGCAAATTAAAGCTTAATTCATAAAAGAGTTGTATGTACGTGTTGGTACTTAATTGATAATTGGTCGACTCTTACAAATTAACCATGAACATATGCTACTCCATTTAACGCTTGAAAATAAAACTCTCTTAAATAAAGTAAAGCATATTATATAAATGAGTTTTGCTATATATGGTAATATTCCTCCTCTAGCTACTAACTTGTTTTAATTGGATAATGATACACCTACTTTATTTTACAACTTATTTTACACTAATAAACTAATATATATATATACCATTTTCCCCTTATTTGCGGATATCGTAATGAGATTCCCGGTATGTTCCTTTTTTCTGGTTTTAATTGCTTCTCTAGATTCTTATTTGCATATGTCTTTGTTTGCAGGTTTTATTTGTTTTTGTCTAGGGTTGGCATCATTGGTATTTTGTTTTGTAATTGGATGAATTAGTAATTTTGATGCCTAAGTTTGGTTTTCTATTGATAATGTATCCCTAAGATATCTTGCTGTAATTTCGGTTTTCTTCTACTCACAAGTAAGGACTTTCAATAAAATTAAGGTACCATTCTCTTTTTATAAAAAAAATACACACCATTTTATTAAAAATAATTTCACTTTTACGTAATAATTACCATC
>QEOT01123668.1:0-69408 GCA_003123785.1 Pterocarya stenoptera
TCCATGAAGACGTGTCATCCTTCGTGAAAATTGAACGGTGAATGTAAAAGCTGCCACGCATGTAATCGGTCAAATTCGTTGAGACTAAATCATCCCGTAATTGAAGGTGATTTTGAGAACGTAAAACCACTCCGATTCATTGACTATATTTGTGTTCGGAAATATACAATAATAAAATAAAAATTACAATGAAATAAAAATTCAAACAAAACCAAACTGAAAAATACAATCAATTAAAAAATACCAACAATTTGTTTCACCACTATAAGATCCTGCTACTAGATTAAACTTTCAATTTTGGTTTGTAAAATGAGAAAACAAGCAGATATCACAAATTTCAAAGCCTTACCTTACACATAGCATGATTTCCTGCATAATGGAAAGGTTTGATGGTGCAGCTACGCATCGTCCAAGAACTTTAACCTTAGAGGAATTTACAAGCGGAACAACACATTTTCCCCACTCCATCGGAAGCCGACCAATCTAAACAAAAGTTGGGGCCAAAAAAAAAGAACGGTTCATGCAACGTAAATAAACATCTAGCACCAAGCAAATAAAAAAATCGCATCTAATATTTCCAAGGAGAGGAAAATGGAAGGTTTGTACAGCATAAGGAAACTGCAAGTTATGAACTATATATGATGTAAATGTCCATGAAGTATACCTCTCCAGACCGTTTAGTTGAGAAACGAACAATCCACTGTGCATTACGTCTCCAATTTGTGGAAGAAAAAGCAAAATGGACAACCTCATTGTCAACCAATTTCCTTCCTTTTGAGGTCGAAAGTGCGGTGACTATTGTCCTTCCCACCAGAAACCATTCTGGATCCTCCGGAAAATCCCCATCCTCTACCAAGCCAGAAACGACCCTTTCCTCAACTATTTCCTTTTTCACCTTCTGAGGTTTCGAACAAAAGTTAGAACCAATTGGTTCTTTCGCAGATACCTTGTTCTCAGACCCAACCGGTCCTTTCACATATACCCTGTTCTCATACCACAAATTAGATTCCTTTATCACTTTAACTTCAGGCGTTGATTCAATAGGTAATTCATCTTTTACGTGTACCTTATTATCAGACCCCAAATCAGGTTCTTCTGTCAATTTAACTTTAGTCCTGGATTCATTTGGTAATCCCTCCTTAACGTGTACCTCATTCTCAGCCCTCAAATCAGGTGCCTCTTTGACTTCACGTTTAGGCCTAGTCTCATTTGGTGATCCTTCTTTCACTTGTACCTTATCTACCTTATCCTCAGAACCCAGATAAGGTTCCTCCTTCACTTCTACTTTAGGACTAGACTCATTTAGTGATTGATCATTCTCTAGATCTTTAGGACCCGCTTCTTTCTCTTGGGAAATGGAATACTCACCACTAGACTTAACGCGACTGTTGTACCTAAGCCAGAGCCACTCTTGGAAGGACTTGCCTTTGAACCTTTCTAACGGGACCAATGCAAGAGTACTATTAGACACCTCGGGTTTATTTTCAGAACCCTTGCTCAGAAAATCCATATCGGGTTCCTCCTTGACTCTTGCTACTCCTAGCTCTCTAGGTCGCTCTTCCTTCATCTGGTTTCTCAGACAGTCCTCCTCGGACATCACCTTCGTATTCGTCGCCTTAAGGAACTTGTCAAAAGTCATTTTCTTCGAGGCCTTGGAGATCCCGACACCAGTTCGATCCTTCACTTTGCTCTCCAGGTCGGACCCCGGAAACGATCTCGATTTCACTTCTTCGTGAAACTCAGACTCGTTTGCCTTGATCTGGGTGGAGATCCGAGCGCCGGTACTGGTAAAGGTGCGTATCACGGTGAGGGGCTGGGCGAAGAAGACGGGCTTCTGGAGTGCACCATCGGTGTCATCCACGGGTTGAGCCGCCATGATTTCGAAGAAGAGAAATGGAGAGTAAGGTTTGAGAAAAGGCGAAATAGTGAAAGAGAAAATGCAGAATTTGTGCTCAGGGAGAGAGAGAGAGAGAGAGAGAGAGAGAAGAAACAGAGGGAAGTGATTGTGAATGGAAAAGAGAAGGCGGAGGGATTTTGGAATATAAATAAAAAAAAAGTTGGCGCGAAAGGTTTTTACGGAGTTAAAATTCCCTCTATCTTCACGATTTTGGCGCGCAAGTGTGAGGGTAAAAAGTGAAAAGAAAGGTAAATAATTTATATGACTTTGGCCAAGTGGCGTTTCAAACTACTGTCGTTTCGATTCTTTTGAAAAGGAGCATCACTTTTTAGCCTATATTGGTATATTGCCAATACACAAAAGGAATTAAATTAAAGATTAATGCCATATATAATCGTAAAATGTATAAATGTTATATAATTGTTTTGAAAAAAAATCGAATCTATTATTAAAAATTTAATTGTTTTCATGTGAATTTTATATTTAATCATTTTTTTTAAAAAAGATTAGACAACACTTACATATTCGATGACTATAAGTATCATTTTTCTTAAACTAATATTTTTATTTTGTAAATATATATAGCAACCTATAGGTAGGAAGTCAGGACTTATCAAATATATATACACACATAGGTATGCATGAATTATTAGATTCTTTTAAAAAGTTATTTTATATTTTTTTGCAAAAATAGTAAAGTCTTAAGGATAATCTGCAATAAAAACATAATAGTTTCACTATTTGAATATAAATATCCTAAGAAATCGAAAGGGTAGTGTCGACTTCAGAGTTATCTCGGCTGGTGAAAAGCTTTATCCGAGAAGGCAAAATGTTGAAAAAAGCGTTGGGCTATTAGTATTTAGATTTATATAAAAGTAAATCTAAAAATTGAATTAAGTTAAAATGATACAATAGATAAAGTTATTTTTATTATAAAGTAAATCTAACAGATTTTATAAAATCATATTAATTTATGAATTTATTTTTATATAATCTCTTTATATCTAACAGTTCTCTTAAAATATTATTAGACGGGATCGGCTGATTTTCTCAATAAAATTAAACAAAAACATATTTAGTAATAACTAAACACATTTAGTAATTTAGCACGAGTTGTAAGCACAATTCAAATTTCAAAGAAGGAAAAAATTTATTTATATTTATTTTCTCATCATCTTTATGATATGTCATTAGATAATAAGTTTAAAAATAAAATATAATAAATAATTTTTAATCATATAATGTCACATCATAAAATGATGAGAGGACGATAAAAAATATTGAAAAGTTATAAAAATGTTACATCTATGCAAAAATGTTATAAAAACAAAATTTAAAACCTGTAAAAATATGAAAAGTACTCAAAATCATCTCCTAAATTACAGTTGTGGCCCCCCGAGATAAATTACATCATCTTGTCTCGTCGTAAGTTTCTTTCTTTATCAATTTAATTTGTTCACAGGGGTGTTGCTACACCCACGACACTTTCTACCAAGAGTGTCACCGAGAAGGTCAATTTATTTTTATTTTTATTTTTATTTTTTATTTTTTTTTGTGATTTATTTTCAAAAATTTTTTAAAATCCTTTAAAATTTCAGAAAAAAAAAAACACAGACTCATTAAAATAATAATAATAATAAAAGAAATCAATGAGGATCCTCTGTAAGCCAAGCATTATCCTTGTTCACAGTCAATCATGTACAATTATTCCATTCACTTAGGTACTGGCAATTTCAAAATAGTATGAACAAATAAATTGTTTAATATAAAAGTCTAAAACTAAAAAGATATATTATATTTTCTTATTACCCAGGGGTCAAAAAGTCACTTTAAGTTTTTATGTAAGATCACATTTGTCATACTCAATAACTCTATTTCATATATTTTTATGGGAAATGCTAGGAACCCCACTGTGGGGTCCCGTTATGAAGTCCTGCATGATGTTGAGTTTCTACTTGGCTTTTTCCTCTTCTTTTTGTCTGCCTTTATTGGTCTTCAAGCTTGTACTCATGGAGGTTTACTTGAGAAAGGACGGGAGTACTTTAACATTATGACTAGAAGATATAATATAAGCACTGGGTTAGACCACTATTCTTGTTAAAGATGTGTCAAATTTTTATTATTTGTGTTTAAGTAATGACACTTTCGTAAATAGGTTAATGGCAGTTCTATAATATTTGAAATAGCAAATTTGTAAATATATATTTGTATATAAAGGCAATTGTGCCTACTAGAATAAATAGAGGCAGAAAAAAAAAAAGTCACTTTATCTTTTGAAGCTGCAATTCTGGGATAGAAACGGAAGGGGTTTTCAAACCCTAGTTTTACCAAGATCAAATTAGAGCTTGAGAAGATGATCAAGTGTGTTTTATGGTGTGGTTTCGTTAGAGATAATACGAGGAAGTAAATTCATATTTTGTGCAGCGATCAATGGTTGTAAGTAATTGTAAACTCAAGTTTCGATACATTCTTTAATAATAAAGACTCCTAGACTATTCTTGCCGTGGATGTAGACTATTAGAATCGAATCACTTAATTTATTGTGTTGATTTTGCATTTTTTTTATTATTCTTGCTTTTATTTTGATATTGCATGAGTATATATCGTGATTTCGTTTAACGTGTTTAAAGTAGAGAACTAAACCAATCACGTTAATCATATAATTTCTTGGTGATTTGGTTGTCTGATATTCAAGATTAATTACATATTACAATCAGTTACGTTGATTTGGTTCTTTGACTATTTGTTTGTGAGAAGTCTAAAATTATAACAAGTGATATCAAAAGCTTTGGTTCGATGGAAACTACAAGATTCGATATCAAAAATTTTAATGGAAAAAATGAATTTGGGCTATGGAGGACCAAGATAAAAGCCCTTCTCACTCAACAGGGTCTTCAAGAAGCTCTTATTGGAGAAAAGAAAATGAAATCTATTGAAGAGAAGGATATGGAAAAAAAAATTGAAGAAGGCTCACAACACACTCATTATTTCTCTCAGAGACAAAGTTCTGAGGGAGGTAGCCAACGAAGATACCATTGCTAGACTTTGGCTAAAATTAGAGAGCCTCTACATAACAAAATCTCTGGCCAACTGACTATTCAAGAAAACAAAGCTCTACACATTCAAGATGTCCGCAGATATATCGATTTCTAACCAGCTCAATGCTTTTAATAAAATTATTTTAGATTTCGCTAATATTGATATTAAAATTGATGATGATGATCAAGCAATTTTATTGTTGAGTTATCTGGATAATTCTTATGTTAGTTTGAAAGAGACAGTGATGTATGGGGGGAAACATTGACCTTATATGAGGTTCAAACCGTATTACACTCCAGGAAATTACAAACCATGTCTGAAATAAAATATGAACTGGGGAGGGCTTGATTGCGAAGGGGAGAGCAGAAAAAATAGATCAAAATGGAAAGAACAGTAAAAACAATGTGAGGGGTAGATCTAAGTCTAAAGGGAAGCAATTTTTTTTTTTTTTAAAAAAGTCCGGGCCATATATTCAAGAGTGAAGCAATTAAAATGCTTTTTGTGTCACGAAGAGTGACATTTCAAAAGAGATTGCCATAATAAGAGACCTAACACGGGAAATGGATCTAAGGAGGAGGGGATGTCTCGGTTACGAGTGATAGGTAAGAGAGTGCCAAGATTCTAAATGTATCCGAGGTTGATTCAAGAAAAAATTGATTCTTGATTCAAGATGTTATTTTCATATGTGCTAATAAAACATTGTTTGAAACTTTCACTAGTTTAGATGGGAGGTTTGTGATGCTTGGCAACAATAAGTCTTGTAAAATCTAGAGTATAGGGTCGATGAGACTAAGGCTCCATGATGATAGTGAAAGACTCTTAACTAAGGTTAGATACATACCTAAATTAAAAATGAACCTAAAATTGGTGATGAAAATGAGGTTAGATCAATCCGGATATACTTTAAAATATGAATCTGGATCTTTGAGGGTTACTAAGGGTTCACTCATCGTGATGAAAGGAGTCATTAAAAATGATTTGTATACCCTCATTAGGAAAATTGTTATAGGTGAGGTTTCTTCTATCCTAGAGAATGGTGAGGATAGGGTTGTTCTATGGCACAAAAGGTTAGGTCACGTGAGTCATAATGGACTTTTAGAACTCCATAAACAAGGGTTGTTAGATGAGAAAAAGTTGAAAATTTTACTTCTTTGTGAGGATTGCATCTTTGGAAAAGCAAGAAGGATAAGTTTTAAAATAGCCATTCACACTACAAAACAAACCCTGGACTATGTGCACTTGGACCTTTGGAGTCTAGCTAGGGTCAACTCACATGGAGGGGGAAGTTATTTCCTCTCTGTAATTGATGATTATTCTATAAAAGTGTGGCTGTACATTCTTAAAAATAAGAGTGATACTTTTGAAAAATTCAAGGAATGGAAGAAATTGGTAGAAACTCAAGTAGGAAATTAAAGTGAAGAAATTAAGAATTGATAATGGACTTGAGTATCTCTTAAGTGAATTTAATCAGTTATGTAAGAGTGAGGGTATGGCTAGGTATAAATCAGTAAGGGAAACCCCTCAACAGAATGATCTAGCCGAAGGGATGAATAGGATTATGTTAGAGAGGTTTAGATGCTTACTGCCAAACTCGGGACTTCCTAAGCCTTTTTGGACTAAAACTGCCACAACTGCAGTCCATTTAATTAATATGAGTCATTCTTCAGCCATAAGGTTTAAGACTCATCAAAAAATGTGGACTAGAAAACCTTCTAATTATGACTACTTGAGGGTGTTTAAGTGTGTTGTATATGCTCACACCCGAACTGACAAACCAGAACCAAGGACTATGAAATGTATCTTTGTAAGGTACCCTGAAGGAGTAAAAGGGTACAAGTTATGGATTGATGAGCTAGAGATATAAAAATATATCGTTAGTAGAGATGTGGTCTTTAATGAACATGAAATGGCTCAAGTTAAAACTAAAAAACTTGAACCTACTCAGGATACTGACCCTAAGAAGATACATCTTGAGGTGGAGCAACCTGACAATAATTTGAGAAAATTAGAAGGTCGGGATGTTGAGATTCAAACTTCCACCTTAGGTGATGAGGATCAAGGTGAAGTTAGTTAATATAACTTGGTCAATGATAGAAAAATGAGGGTTATAAAACCCCCAAGAGGTATGGTCAAGCTGAGATGACTGTTTATGCTTTGACCGTAACAGATGAAGTTGTAGAAATGGATCCTAGATCTTACAAGGAAGCCATGGAAAGTATTGAGTCTCATAAATGGGTACATGTCATGGATGAGGAAATGGATTATTTGAAAAATAATTACAATTGGAAAATGGTTGTTAAGCCTGAAAAAGCTAAGCTGATAGGGTCTAAATGGATCTACAAAATGAAAGAGGGCATACCAAGAGTTGAGGGTCTTAGGTCTAAGGCTAGGCTACTATCAAAATGATTCACTCAAAGGAAAGGGCTAGATTTTAATGAAATTTTTTTACCTATTGTTAAACACAGCTCAATAAAGTTAATTCTATCCTATACTACTTATGAAAATTTACACTTGGAGCAATTACATGTAAAAACAGCTTCTTGCACAGTGAACTAGATGAGACTATTTACATGCAACCCCCTGAAAGTTATGTAAATGAGTCCAACATTGATCATGTCTATTTATTTAAAAAATCATTGTATGGATTTAAACAATCCTCAAGACAATGGTACAAAAGATTTGACTCTCATATGTTGGACAATGGGTTTAAAAGGAGTCATTATGATAGTTCTTAATAATTTAGGCATTCCGGAGACCACATTATCTACCTACACTTGTATGTATATGACATGCTTATAGCATGTAGAGATGCCGATCTAATTAAGGAAGTCAAGTGTATACTGAAAACAAAATTTGAGATGGAGGAACTTTGACCAGCTAAGATGATATTAAGTATGGAAATAGTTAGAGATAGAAAAAGAAGATTTTTCTATCTATCTCAGAAAAACTATATCATCAAGGTCCTCAACATGTTTGGTATGTCTAATTTAAAACCTGTCAGCACATAATAGAATAACATTCAAAACTGTCCATAAATCAAGCCCCTAAAACCGATGAAGACATTAGCTCTATGCAAGGTATACCCTATGCAAACATGGTAGGAAGCATTATGTATGCTATGGTGTACTTTAGACCTAACTTAACTGTTAGTATGGTAAGTAAGTTTATGACTAGCCCTGGGAAGCCACATTGGCATGCTATGAAGTGGGTATTGCAGTACTTAATTAGAACTCAATGTCTAAGTTTGAGGTTTGGAGGGATGTGCAACAGGAGAGTGAGTTAGAGGGATTTGTAGATTCTAACTATATTGCTAATTTGAATACCAGAAAGTCTTTGACTGGGTATGTATTTATAGTATTTGGAGGGACTATTAGTTGGAAAGCTAATTTACAATCTATAGCTGCTTTATCAACAACTGAAGTTGAATATATTACTATGACAGAAACAATAAAGGAGACTATATGGTTAAATGATTTTTCACATGAGTTATGTATATCTAAAAGGGTTATCAACCAAAGCACTATATATCTTGCCAAAAATTCAATATACCATGAAAGGTCTAAACATATAGACATTCGATTTCATTTTATGAAGGATGTAATAACATCTGGAAAGATTAAAGTAGAAAATGTTCAAATTGAAGAAAACCTTTTTGATATGATAACAAAATCCCTACTAGCTACCAAGTTTAAGCATTGCTTAAATTTGATTAATATGGGGAGCTATTAGAGTTCGGTTTACTTTGCAGGAACAGTCTAGAAGAATAAAAAGATCACTTTGCAGGGATAACAAACTTGTCAAGGTGGAGATTTATCGAAGATGTGTCAAGTTTTTATTGTTTGTATTTCAATAATGGCACTTTTGTAAATAGGCTAATGACAGTGTTGTAATATTTGAGTAATGGCAAACTTGTAAATATATATTTGTATGTAAATGCAATTGTGCCTACGGAAATAGATAGAAGCATAAAAGAAAAAGTTACTTTACCTTTTGAAGTTGCGATTCTGGGAGAGAAACGGAAGGGGTTTTCAAACCCTAGTTTTTCCAAGATCAAACTAGAGCTTGAGGAGATGATCAAGTGTGTTTTATGGTGTGATTTCGTTAGAGGATAATACGAAGAAGCCAATCCATATTTTGTGTGGCGATCAACGGTTGTAAGTGATTGTAAACTCAAGTTTTGATGCATTCTTCAATAATAAAGACTCTTAAATTGTTCTACGGTGGACGTAGACTATTAGAGTCGAACCATGTAATTTATTATGTTGATTTCGCATTTCTTTTATTATTCTTGCTTTTATTTTGATCTTGTATGAGTATATACTATGATTTCAGGTTTCTAATGTGTTTAAAGTAAAAAACTAAACCGATCACGTTAATCATATAATTTCTTGGTGATTTGGTTGTCTGATATTCAAGATTAATTGAATATTACAACTAGTTATGTTAATTTGGTTTTTTGAGTATTTGTTTGTGAGAGGTCTGAAATTATAACAATTCTTGTATGGCAGATCTTCTTGGATGTGGAGGAAGGTTGAAAAAAAGCATTGTTGATCATTCAACAGATGCCCATCAAGCCAAATGCAGGCATATGGGGTGCATTGCTTGGTACTTGTAAGGTTCACCGTAATGTAGAGATTGGTGAATATGCATTGCCTTGTCTTTTTGAATTGGAGCCCCAGGTTGTAGTTCCATATGTGGAGATGGCTAACATATATGCATCAGTAGGAAGATGGGATGGGGTTGCCACAATAAGAACAATGATGAGATATTGCAGAGTGAGAAAATCTCCTGGACAAAGCCGCATTGAAGTGAATGGGAAGACTCATATATTTACAGTTGAACATAGAGGTCATCAAGAAGGCAATCTTATATATGAAATGTTGGATGCATTAAATTTGTATTCGAAGAAAGATGGATACTTCTAGCTTTAGATGGTGCGGAATATGAATCTTGATGAAACTATATCATTCTCAAGCTGACCAGAAGAAACACCCCCTCCCCCCGCACAAAAAGAAAAAAAAAACTTTTCCTTCCGATGATGATGTTCATGTAGTTTTATCATAATAGACTACTCACTAAGGGTCTTTGTCAATTTTTCTGTCAAGAGTTTTGATTTTGGAGGGAGGATGAAATGGGTCTCTGTAGGGGGTGGAAGACCAATAGAGGCGTTGGGGAAAAAGTTTGTCAGGGTGAAAACCAATAAAGGCGTTGGGAAAATAGAATAGAAAAGAAAAGGCCAAGTGAAAACTCCACGCCAAGTGAAAACTCCACATCAAGTGGGACTACAGTAAGGTCCAAGCATTTTCATATTTTTATTTAAGTGATGTGTTCTGAGTACACCGCTCATTATTACCGCTAGTTAAATTTTTTTTTTCTTTAATTTTTTTATTCATATTTTTTTAATATTTTAAAACGTTTTAAAAATATATATAAAAAAAATCTATAAACTAATAATTACTTCCTTAATTATTAAGTAAAAAAAATACATGAAGTGTCAAAATGAGAGGACATATAAATGAGCAAAGTATCATTTTTCATTTTATTTTTTTATTTGCCTCCTTGCACATTTCCACCGATCCCAAATTATAGTTTTATTTGGATTCTTCTTAGTCCTTCGAGATTTGGAGATATTTAATTTGGAAAAGAACTCATACAAGCAGGGCCATATAGATTTTTAAGATATATTACATTATTTGAGTTATATAGAGGACTAGCAATTTCAAAAAAGTCAAAATCTTATTATTTGATTAACATGTTAATTTGACTAGTATTAACTCTTTATGTTTCTACTGCCACTATTGAGCAAATATTTTTTACTATAAAATTTATGAAAACTAGATTGTGTACTCGATTGGAAGATGAGTTTCTAGCAAATTATTTGTTAGTTTGTATTGAGAAAGAAATTACCATAAATTTTACTTCATAGATGGTAATGGACAAATTTTATTCTATGAAAGATCATTGTGGAGCTTAATTTGAAGAGAAAATACTTAGTTTATATTTCAGTTTCTTTTCTTTATGTAAAGGTCTCTAGCAAAATAGGAAACTTTTTGTATTTAGACAAAAAATTATCTTATAAGATAATCTATAGAAATGAATTTTTTGTATACAAATTATATGATGTATGATTATTGTATTTTTATATAATCACGTAAAAAAACACATACTATCTATGCTGACACACGATACACTTTGTCAATCCCCCTCCATACACCAAATCTTGGCTCTAACCATGGTTATATATACTTTACAATAAATCGAATTTTACAATTTCACCATATCTAAGCAGGCTAATTTTTTTTTTTTTTTTTATAAGATCGGTTGATGAAACATTTCTTTCAATATTTAATCAAATCCACACTGCATTAAATGCTGTATCTGAATTATAAAAAAGAAAATCCTTCATTTCGTGACGTTCCGCCCAAACGTAAGAAAATAAATAAATGACGACTTGATACAAAATTATTTATAGAATCAATAGAGACGAGCAGGCTAATGAATGGTTAATACCAAAACATATCTTCTCGCATTTTGATCCCTGATCTGTTACGCTCTCACTTCACACCGCACCTATCTTATAAGGACACGCAAAGAGAGAAAGGTCCGTACCAAACCCATAGCCTATTTTATCAACAGCCACCCATCCACAACCATGTGCACCTTAGAAAAGCGCGGCGACCTCTTCTTCCTAACCCTCACCGGCGACAGCGAGCACCGCTTCAGCCCGACAGTCATCAACTCCCTCATCTCGGTTCTCTCCCAAGTCAAATCCCAAGCCGTCCGCGGCTCCGCTCTGATCACCACCGCCCACGGCAAGTTCTTCTCCAATGGGTTCGACCTATCCTGGGCCCAAGCCGCCGGATCCTCCTCCAGCGCCCGCGAGCGGCTCCACCAAATGGTTGAGTCCTTCAGACCGGTCGCCTCCGCGCTTCTCTCGCTCCCTATGCCCACCATAGCCGCCATAAACGGCCACGCTGCCGCCGCTGGATTCCTCTTCGCGCTCAGCCACGACTACGTCCTCATGCGGCAAGACAGAGGCGTGCTGTACATGAGCGAGGTCGACCTCGGGCTGACCTTCCCCGATTACTTCACGGCCATGATGAGGTCAAAGATCGGCTCGGTTTCGGCCAGGCGGGACATCTTACTCAGGGGGATGAAGATAAAGGGGGAGGAGGCGGTGAGGACGGGGATCGTGGACTCGGCGCACGAGAGCGCGGAGAGCGTGGTAGAGGCGGCGGTGCGCCTGGGAGAACAGTTGGGGCAGAGGAAGTGGAACGGTGAGGTGTACGCCGAGATAAGGAAGAGTCTGTATCCGGAGGCGTGTGGGGTGCTGGCATTGGCTCCCAAAACCGTGATAGCCTCTTCTAAGCTCTAGAGAGATTAATGTCATGGCCCTTCTGTCTGTTCCTGTGCCATCAAATAAGAAATGTCTTGGGTCTAATAATCTGTGTATTCTGGGGATTTTCAAAGTTGGGGTTGGGTTTTGGATTATTAGTGACATATAAATCACTCACCAAACAAAGTTCGAGAGTTCGAACTTCGAATCAATTTCATCGTCGGAAAATGCATATTTTTCTTTTTAGGGTTGCTTTTTCGTGCTTTCCTTGTATTCAAATTTGTGTGAAGATTTTGGAACTGGGGGATAGGAGGGTCGGCCAAAACGAGCCAACCCTGTTAGGTTCCACAAATTATGTCGGCCATATGTCTTGATAGCCATACAGCACTCACCAGTCAAGGGCGAGCGTGGCATATTTAGCCAACCGACCCTTTTAAATTTCCCTAGAGCATCACGGCCCATATTTATATGAGACCCTTTCTCATTTCGCTTAGGTCTCTTTTCGATGTGGGATGGTGTAGGGCAGGGTACCAAACATCGCATCAGCTACTTTTGATTCTTTGAACACGAGGACCTTGGCGAGACTCTCTGCCAAAACTCGTGCTGGCAACTGCTTCCGCTCAGAAACCCTGAGCAACAATCCATAAAGCACGCACAAGCCTATTTTCCAAACAGAAACGAGATCTGGTAGCCAAAAGCGAAAATATTATAACATTTATCATGCATGTAAGTGGAGAAAAGACTAGCACATATATTAACTAGGAATATTTGTGAGTTATGATAAGAGATTTGGTTCTTACACACAGCATATTTCGAATTCTTGAATGCAAAGCAAAAATAATTTGACTTGTGAAAAAAAACTGATATGGAAAAGCTGTGCAACAAGCAGTTCAAACCCGATGGTGTAGTCCGCCAGTCGAAGCTGCAAGTCCAAAAACCAAACCAGTAAATAATGCCTTGAAATGTACAGATTTGTTGCTGATTATGTTACGTACGATGCACTTATAGAACAGCCTTTGACATGAAGTTCGGTGCATTTATGAACAGCTCTAGATCAATTTCTAAGATTCAATCGCAGATGATATTAGGATAAAAGGACAAACACGCGTTATTTTGGATCAGAAATGCTGGTAGGTCTCTAAAACTTGCTCAAAAAGTGAAACCGTTTTAAGTTTAAAACTCTATGAAATTGGGAAATTTCAAAAACTATTAGTTAAACTTTCTTGCTTAAAGAAAAGCACCTGCCAGCTTGAACAAACATCAAGAGTGTGAGAGGGCCTGCGAACTTTTAGGAGTTTATGTAACACATTGCCTGTGCTTGAAGAAAGTAAGAGTCCTTGTATTTTCTGCCACTTCCAATGTGAATCCCATTGCGAATCCAGTCTTCTCGATGTATCCAAGCATCCCGGCCAAAATCAAGAATTCCAAGAATCTGTTATGGAGATGTGGCACATAAGTGAGTTCTTAAGGTCTAAGTCATTAGACTCCTATGTCAAATAGTGCAGATGCAATCTCCCCCCATATAGGTTACCAGTTGCAAAGCTGGGTGTTGACCAGAATCTCTTCATGATTTCACATCAAACCATTCACGTCAAATTAAATCCTTAATAATTAACTTCCCTTTTAAAAAGTTCACTATTTGACCTTTACAGATTAAACATTACAAGGTGAAACTAGAAATATAATCATCCACTAGCACAATCACCAAAAATATAAGCAATTACAATAGACCACTAATAAGTAGACCCGTGCAACGATATCCGTTTCTGCTCATGATCTTCCTTCTAAGTATGCAAAGTATGCATGTAGAAAAAAGCAGTTGAGGTCATAGCAAAAGTAAGCACCAAAAGCAGAAGAGGTATTTTCAAAGAACTTTTGCATAATAAGGCTTCTCGGTTGCATTTCATTGGTCTCTAAGGCAAAGCCTTGCGCATCATTCCATCAATCTTTTCTTCTTTATGCAACTGATTATATTTTATCTGCAGCTGGTAGTGACATGGCAAAAGGTCTGGAATGGTCTATTTTATTTGTTAGATAGCAAGTTCAAGGGATTGGATGGGTTAAGTATGGCCTCTAAATGCGACACTCAGATTGTTTAGTAGCAGTTGTCTGTTTCGGAATTCAATCTTGAATAAAAGAAGTGAAGAGTCTTCGTGGACAGATGACTCGATGAGCATTTGCAACTGTTTATGGTCATGACTTTTGTACTATTTACTGCTTCCCTTGATCAATTTGATGGCTTGAACACGATGTTTTTTTTATAGATTTTCTCATCTAAACCCCACTACTGATAAATATGAACTTTTTTTTTTTAATCAATGTATATGAATAGTTACATATTTCACGGTGATGAGAGAATTTGCAGACTTCTTTCTGCAATTTGCCTTTTCTTTTAAGGTATGCCAAGTTGGGTTACATTTGATCCCTAGCTATATTGTTAAATTATATTGCATTTATCTTAGAACTGAACAAAAAAGGGAGGAAAAAAAATGAAAATCCACTTAATCCCTATCTTTTTCATCATCAATGCAAATATGTGAACAATGCAACCCTTTGACCTGCACTTTTTTTTTTCTTTTTAATGAGAGGGCCTGCACATAACTATTAACTTTCATTATTTTTTTCATCTATGTAATTAGGGGAAGGAGAGGGGTAGATGAAACTCAATATGCATAACCTCCAAGCCCACTTCAACTTCGTTAGTTTGAGATACGTATTTTCCCTTAACATTTACTGAAGTTTCTAAGATGTACAAAAGTCTTCCCCTCTGCCAGTTAAAAACATTTATCTCATTTCTTATCGAAGTCAAATTCTTAGGGAAACTCTCCTCATATTCTATGGTGGCATGTACTCTACCAAAGCACACCAGAAGCAATTCAGATAATCAAATTGTCATCAACCAACCATGACAACAAAAATAGGCAGCCAACATATTTTCCCGTTTCTCTGTTCTGCAAGTTCACGTAGTCCATGGTGGTTGTGAGTTCTGAACGGTAGGGTGTTTGACGCTGTCTTGGAAGAATTATGTCTTCCATGAGGAGTATTGTGATTGAATCAAAGGTGTTTGAGATACGGGTAGAGGGGCGTAATGTGCTGTTATCCGAGAGAGGTTGGAAAGGTACGCAAACCTTGAGGTTGGGTTGGGACACAGCTCGTTGGGTCTCAAGAGCTTTGGAGGAATGCGTTAAGCACGAGGGGAAGGTGTATTACTCTGCTTACAGGGAGGGGAACAGAGGGTACATTGCGCAACAGGGTTCCAACCCCTGTGGTAGCTTCTTGACTCTGGTGGAGTATGAAGGAGGAGGGCGTCGAAGTCTCATCTTTATCCCTGGAGAAAGGGATGGAAGGGGGTGGAGGAAGCTTGCGGTGGCCTTGAGGGAGGTGGGAGACAAAGGTGATCAGGGGAGAAGGCTACCATCGTTAACAGTAGCAGTCCCACTGGCTCGGTCTTACAAGGAGGTGGTGCAGACACCTCGAGAAGTGAGCTATTCAACTTCGGTAGACCCTCAGAGAGCAGGTGAAGTCCCTGGTTTAGTAGGTGCTCAGAGGCGAGAGGAAGTCAACAGAAGTATGGCTGGGCAAGCTGACATAAGTGTTTTGAAGGATTTACGGGATATGCAGGCTGCGTTGGAAGAGATGGCCGTTAAAGTCAAGGGGATGATACGGTGCGTATTGGGTAAGGAAGTTATGGGGCAGAGTTTGGGTTTGGGGAGTGGGCCGGGATGTGGGCATAGAGGGGAGGCCCAGCGCCATCCTAATAGCGGGCCCAAGCCCACCAAACAGAAGGGTCTCAAGTGGAGGAAGAAGACGCAGTCTCGGGATGGCTCAGCTGCGAGTGGGTCAACGCTACCGTCGCCGGAGTCTCAGACGGTGGTGTCAAAGGTCCCAATAGCTTCGATGGAAGCTCAGCCGTCGACGGAAGAACAGCCGCCGATAGAAGGTTATGTGGAGCTTGGAGGGGTGAGCTCCTCCCGTCTCGGCTCTGTGGAGAATGGAGGATTCAACTTAGCTCCCGTCATATCGGCTCCCATCATATCGGCTCCGGCACAGAACTGGTCGACGGAGGTAGAGACTTTGTTGCCACGTATAGACGAGCCTCTCAAAAGTAAAGAAAAAGACGTATCGGCACAGAAGGAGCCGAGAGCAGGTTCTGTGGAGATGGGAGGGGTGAGTTCCCATCGTCTCGGCTGTGTGGATGCCGTCACCATAGCCCCTATCACCTCGGCTCCTGAACAGCATGGGTCGACGGAGGTAGAGTTTCTGTCGCCACGTATAGGCGAGCCTCTAGAGAGCAATGGCAAAGTGTTATCAGCACAGAAGGAGCCGATAAGTATAGTTGAAGCCTCGGGTGGGTTAGAAATTGTCCATTACGTTCAGGATAGGGAAGCAGGGGAAATTACCGAGGTTGTTGAGGGAAATAGGGCTCGGAACTCTGGGGATGTTCACACGAGAATGATGGATGAGAGGAATAGCTTACTGAAACAGTTCTTAAATTTAGAGGGAAGCAGACAGACTATTGAACTGCCTGAGATGGAGGAACAAGATAGGTTGGTCTCGGATGAGGAGGAGTTGGGTAGTTCATCACCTTTGCAGATGATTCCTCTTCAGATGGTAACAAAGGAATCTTCAGACTGGGTTTTTAAAAAAGTGAAGGAAATTCAAAGTTGTGTGGGTCTCTTTTATGACGGCTATGAAGAACAATTGATGGCGCTTTTAGTTGCAATTGAAGCTGGTCGATCTACGGCTGAGAAATCAACTGTCAGAAGGGAGCGAGAGTTGAGACGATTGCATTGTTCTATTAATTATGACAATAAGGAGGGGTCTTCGGGGAGGGTTAGAGTAAAAGGGAGGGAAGCTATTCCTGTTTATGAAGCCTAAAATTTTGTCTTGGAATGTAAGGGGGATCAATAATGTAAATAAACGCCTTCGCATTAGGTCCATGGTTCACAGTTGGAAGATTGATGTTGTATGTCTCCAAGAAACAAAATTGGAAATTATTGATAGAAATATAATCAGTACTTTGTGGAGAGGTTCCTTTGTAGGCTGGACTTATTTAGCCTCCTCGGGTGCTTCTGGTGGAGTGCTTGTCATGTGGGATCGTAGAGTTGTCGAGATGGTAGAAGAGTGCGTTGGGAATTATTTGGTGGCATGTGTATTAAGAAACTTGGAAGATGGGTGGTCATGGGCATTAGCTAGTGTATATGGTCCCAATAGGGATCGGGACAGAAACTTGTTGTGGGATGAAGTCTCAGGGCTGTTTTCTTTGTGGGATTTACCTTGGTGCATATGTGGGGATTTCAATATAGTTCGTTTCCCAAGTGAGCGGGAGGGTCTATCATCGATGAATACAGCCATGGAAGATTTCTCACAGCTGATCTTTGACTTGGAACTGCTGGATTTACCGCTGGTGGGGGGTGAGTATACGTGGTCCAATTCTAGAGGTGGTTCAAGATTGGACAGATTTTTAGTATCATCGTCATGGGAAGCCCATTACCCGAAGTTGTGCCAAAAACGATTTCCAAGGGTAGGATCGGATCATTTCCCCATTATTCTTGAGTGTGGGGGTATTCATGAGGGCAAACGGTACTTTAAGTTTGAGAATATGTGGCTGGAAGTGGAGGGCTTCGTTGATAAGATAAAAAGTTGGTGGTTGTCGTACCAGTATGAGGGGACTCCTAGTTTTGTTTTAGCTAGTAAACTCAAAGCGTTAAAAGCTGATTTGAAGATATGGAATAAGGAGATTTTTGGGAATATTGAGCAGCAGAAAAAAGCCCTGTGGGATGAGCTTCAGTCCTTGGAAGCTGATGGGGATAGTGAGAGGATTTTGTCTCGGAAGAACGAAGTAATAATAGAACTTGAGAGGGTTCTTTTGAGGGAGGAAATATCATGGAGGCAAAAGTCGAGAGTTCTTTGGCTTAAAGAGGGAGATAAGTGCACTAGTTTCTTTCATAAAATGGCTAATTCTCATCGACGTAATAATGCTATTGAGATGCTTAGATCTGAAAATAATCTGCTTTCCTCACCTACCGAGATCCAAGAGCATGCTGTACAGTTCTTTACATCCCTCCTTAGTGAAACGGAAGCTTGGAGACCTAAGATTGATGGATTGAACTTTGCAACGGTGGATGATTTTTCAGCAAGCTGGCTTGAGAGGCCTTTTGAAGAGCTTGAGGTGCATCGGGTGGTTTGTGGAATGAAAAGAGATAAAGCTCCCGGGCCGGATGGGTTTTCTATGGCTTTTTTCCAAGATTGTTGGGAGATTGTGCGGGAGGATGTGATGAAGGTGTTTCATGAATTTTATGAAGGAAAAAAATTTGAGAAGTCTTTGAACGCCACTTTTATTGCCTTGATTCCAAAGAAAGTGGGTGCCTTGGAGTTGAAGGAGTTTCGCCCAATCAGTTTGGTAAGCAGCGTTTATAAGATTATTTCAAAGGTGTTAGCGAATAGAATGAGTAAGGTGATGGAGAAAATAATTTCTAAATCTCAAAACGCCTTCGTTAGAGGTCGTCAAATCATAGATTCCGTGCTAATTGCGAATGAATGTGTCGATAGTCGTATGAGGGAAGGGACTCCGGGGGTTCTTTGCAAGTTGGATATGGAAAAAGCATACGATCATGTAAACTGGAAATTTCTTTTGTACATGCTTCGAAGATGCGGATTTGGAGACAAATGGTGTGGCTGGATAAGTCAGTGTATTTCAACTGCCCGTTTCTCTGTGCTTGTTAATGGGCAGCCTTGTGGGTTTTTTCCGAGTTCAAGAGGTTTGAGGCAGGGAGATCCCTTATCTCCCCTCCTTTTTGATATAGTTATGGAGGCATTGAGTCGTATGGTGGAGGCAGTGGTAGGAGCAGGTTATATCTCGGGCTTCTCAGTGGGATCCAATGTCAATGGCCTAACTACAATATCACACTTGCTTTTTGCGGATGATACTCTTATTTTTTGTGAGGCTAATGGGGAACAAATTCAAACATTGAGGGCTGTCCTGCTGTGTTTTCAAGCCATCTCCGGATTAAAAGTGAACTTAAGAAAATCAGAGTTGGTACCCGTGGGAGAAGTCCATAACATTCAGCAGTTGGCAGATTTTCTGGGGTGCAAAGTTGCTGCACTGCCCATAAAATACTTGGGACTACCGCTAGGGGCATCTTTTAAGGCCAAACACATTTGGGATGGGGTGGTTGAGAAGATAGAGAAGAAGTTGGCGGCATGGAAAAGGACGTATTTATCTAAAGGGGGTAGGATTACTCTCATAAAGAGTACACTCTCTAATATCCCTGCATATTTCCTATCTCTTTTCCCTTTACCAGTTGGTGTGGCTAATCGAATTGAAAAATTGTATAGAGAATTTCTATGGGGAGGCATGGGAGAGGAGACTAAAATTCCGCTAGTGAGTTGGAAAAAAGTTTGTTGCCCGATTGCTGATGGAGGGCTGGGGATTCATAGCTTATGTAGCTTTAATAAGGCTTTGTTGGGGAAGTGGTTATGGAGGTATCATGGAGAAGAGGAAGCATTGTGGAGGGGGGTGATAGATAGAAAGTATGGTAGCGATTGGGGAGGGTGGTGCTCAAAAGAGTGTAGGGGCTCGTATGGAGTGAGTCTATGGAAGTTCATTAGGAAAGGTTGGGGATGTTTCTTGAAATATGCTAATTTTTCGGTAGGTGATGGATCAAAAATCAGATTCTGGTCAGATGTATGGTGTGGAGATACTGAACTGTCTAGAGTATTCCCGATTGTCTTCAGATTGGCAACAAATAAGCAAGCTTCAGTTTCAGAGTTGATGAGCTTCTCCAATGGAGTGGTGCTTTGGGATGTAAGTTTCTCCAGATCTGCCCAGGATTGGGAAGTAGAAGAAGTCACTGATTTTTTCAGATTGTTGTATTCAGTGGAGATAAGAAGACAAGGCAGGGACCAACTATGTTGGAGACAAACAGCATCTAAAAAGTTTACAACTCGATCATACTATAAGGTGATGTTAAATCAACACCATACTCGCTTTCCTTGGAAAAGGATTTGGAAGGCTTTTGTTCCGACAAGGGTGGCTTTCTTTGCATGGACAGCAGCACTAGGGAATATTCAGACTGTAGATAACTTGAGGAAGCGTGGTATGATTGTTTTGGACTGGTGCTTTATGTGTAGGAAAGGAGCGGAATCAGTGAATCATTTACTCCTTCACTGTGAAATGGCAAAAGTGCTGTGGGATGGAGTGTTTAGAAGGGTTGGGCTGAACTGGGTTATGCCAAAAGCAGTGGTAGATCTTCTTGCATGCTGGACCAATTCTCATATGCATACTTGTTCCGAAGTGGTAGCTGCATGGAAAATGATGCCTCTGTGTATTATGTGGTGTATCTGGTTGGAAAGAAATGAGAGGTGTTTTAATGATAGGGAACGCAATATAGATGCATTTTGGAAGTTTTTTATAAGTACTTTGCTTAGCTGGTTTTCTGCTATTGTACTCAGGGGAGGGGCTGTAAATGAGTTCTTATCTTCGCTCCTCTAGTTTAGAATGTAATTAGGTGTTTTCTTTGTATACCCCCCGTGTACTTGGGCATCGCCTATTTCTTTATGATGAATGAAACTCTATTAACTTATCAAAAAAAAAAACATATGCAGAAAACAAACACACAAGTTAATCAGAATCATCTTTAAAAGGACCAACTGCAGGTAAAATGGCATACAAAATAAAGGAGAATGGTTTTGAGTGCTTGACTTACTACTCCACCTTTCCATGACACAAAATTTGGATCCGTTCTAGATTGCAGAACCTGTTTAAGATACGTTAAGGTCAGAAATCTGTCATCCATAATCACTTGAATGAAAGGATATGGAAGGTAGAAAGAGGAATCTCAGAAGGCAAAAAAACTGATGCCCATAAAACCAAGGACTATATCCCTGTATGCAGTTGTAGATTCAAATGAAAATATTACTCTTATCACTTTTATGACCCTCACAGGTTTTTTTCCCATAAAATCGATCTCTTCTTTTCCTCCAGAAAAATTAATCAAAGGTACAACCATTTGCTGTGAAATGTGGATATGGATAAAATCTTGTCTTAGCATTAACACAAGCACTTATAATGGCAATAAGGAGCCCATTTCTGAATGAAGAAAACAATTTCCAAGGTCCAGAATATAATGCTATGCAAGCAGATTATATGTCATATAAACAAGGAAATAGCATGTTCAAGCTAACCTCGACAGTATCAATTGCCTCATTTGAAGGAATTGCATGCAAAACTCTGCAACAAGAAAGGGCAAATAAGATGTGGAAGCATTACACAGGTGTTGGAATCTCCCAAAGAAACTAAGTCAGTCCAGTACATTTCAAAAGCATTTAATTTTGATTAGCAGCTCATGACGTCAATGCCTGACTTCATGTTTATTATACTTCTACATTGGACAGAAATAGTTCCCCTGGTGTTTCTAAAAGCGATTACACAAGTAGGAAATTCTGAGAAGATAAAAACTAGAAACTATCAATACTTTTAAAAGCTTGGTAAACAGGACAACAGAGTGAATGTGGCAAAAGGCAACAGAACATTTGGTATCAGTAACCTAATATAGTGAATCAACTTAAAAGCAAAAGGAAATGATGATCATGTGCCTTTAAACGGCAAGAGCAGCCAGCAAATTGTAACATCTGCCTTATATAGTTCCCCTAAAAGGAACAGATTGTAGCACAACAACCCAAACAAAATCAGCCAGTTGAAACCTTCTTTGAAGTTGAAGACCTTCAAAATTTAACTAATATAATGAATCAACTGAAAAAACATGACTTAGCCAGGGCTAAGTGATGAAAAATGCCTTGGAAGTGAATGCATCCTTCATAAATTCTGTAACAGAGAGAGCACCTAGCTTCTCTAACAATAAGATTCTAGAGTACTCCTACAAGGAGCAGCCTCTTAAAGCGTTATTTATAATTGAAGACCTATAAATTAACACAGTGGTGGACTGCATAACCTAAGAGGTGTAGCCTCCCAACCTTGTATATTTGCAGTGGGATGAATATCTATACTCTTTTCTGATGGGTTTTTGTCAGGACTAAGATTGCGGTAGAGTTAAAAAAAGGGAAACTTTTTTTTTTTTGTTTCCTTTGATAAGTTGGTCAATGGAAAGGAAATCTTGTACCCACTATTAGTACTAAAACAATCACGATTTATTTCTAAAAGCAAAATCTGAACAAACCTCTCCTCCACAGCAGGAATAAGCCCACCCGTCAAAGCCACTCCACCTATCTAAAGCACAAAACAATGTCATTCTTCCTGCCTCAATTGTTATTCAGAAATATAATCTCACACGGTCCATCAGGCTGCCAAAACTCACCAATTGTATGCTACAAAACAACTTTCTCTGGAGGTCTATACGCCCTGTCAAATGAACACCGTATATTTAATCAGCATCACTTACAGGATGTAGTAGGATAAATGTGACCAAACTACCTGTTGAAAGAATGCTGCTTGTGATAGCCTCTGCCAGGCCAACCTTCTCTTCTTTCTTTGGTCTAGCCGCAAAAATTGGGTAGCTATCCCACATTGGTAATCCAATATTCATGCTAGGATATAGACCATCTGATATGTCAGATCTTCTGGGAAATTCCATGTGCCATGTATCTTCCAGCATATCCTCATAGTCATGAAACCTAGTGAAGTAAACAGCATAAACAGTAGCAGAAGTTACTACTGGTTTCTTGATGTGCAAGCCTATAGTACTGATACACATTACTAACCAAGAACGTGGTGGTGGAGGATACACGTCTGGAACCAAAAGCATTGGGTAGAACAGACCCATAGGAGGAACCTATTAAAGTAACTATAAGCGATATTGTTCAGCCAAACAAGATACATTCAAAAGGACAGAATTAGCAAAAAAAGATTTTGTAATAAGAGACGAACACTAAGGGCAGTTAGCCTTGTCTTGTGAGACCCAGCTGGCATGCCATCTTCATAGGAATGAACTACAGCAGCGGCATCAAGTTCCCCTTCCTATGCACAAGAAAGAAATACTTTGAAAAGAGGACAATCAGAGAAGCAAGGACACTTTTGAAAAGTACAATCAAAATAAAGAGAAAAAATAACTCACTTTAATTTCACAATATGTCTCTTTCAGTCGGTTTAGCATCAACAGGTCTATAGGCTTTGTCAAAATGTCAGTACGAATTTGTGGCCATGTCTGATGATGCCTCTGAGTCCAGAGGAGGCATCTTGCGATATCCTGAAAATGTTAAAAACATCCTGATATGACTATTTTTTTTTTTTTTTTATTGGCACCTGGTGTCTGGAAACAATGTCTCGACTAATCCCGGGGGTGCACAGACCCTTGGCAAGGAGTTTCCCGCAAGTGCACCTTAGGTAATTCAAGGGGAAAATCCTCCAGTCCGATGGCCCCTAGAGAATGGTTGCACAGAGTGGGATTTGAACCTTAGACCTGGAGGGAGCATACCTCCAAGACTAAGCCTTTACCACTTGAGCCAATCGCAAGGAGTTATCCTGATGTGACTAAATTATCAAGGACAACTATGGATCACCTCTGTAATATGGAGCAGACTGGGCTATCATATAGAACAAATACAAAAAAAACTGCAGCAGAAGTATGTGTGCCAGAAACATTAGAAGAAAAAGGTCAAAGAAAATATAAAATGGATTTTTCAACTCTCTGGATTAGGAAAGGTGGGAGCAATCAAAAAGATAAGAACAAGGTGACAGATGATTAAAGAACCGAGAAGTGTGACAAACAGAAGGGTCCGAAGGGAATAAGAAAGAAAGATAACAAGGATGATTAGGTCACGTGTGAAGAACAAATTAATGCAGCAACAAAGAATAATATGATTCAAGTTAAATGCACTTCAAGAACAAGAAATCTATCAGAAAAAGTGAGTCGACAAAAAGAAATTGAAAAATGTAAGGGGTTAAAAATAAATTAGTGTTTTACACTTTGCAACCCAAACTATCAAAACTGACATATTGCATCCTCAAACTACCACCGACTGTCAAATAATACCTCTTTTTCCAAGTCTACCAGTTAAGAATACAAACAATGGACAATTTGAAACAATCTCGATAGTTGGATGCTGACAAGATCTTAATGATAGTCTATTTATTTGACAATAGGTAGTAGTCGAAGGGTGCAATGTGACAGTTTCATTAGTTCAGGCTTTGAATTTATAAAATATGTTAGTTGGAGAGTGAAAGCATCTTTATCCCAAAAATCATGTCTTGCACCTTGACAAAAAGAAATAGAAGAAAGTTGATAAGATGATAGTCACCCACACAAAAACAAAGAAATGCAGCATCAATAATGATTCAAGTTCAAGGTACTGGGAGGACAATAAACCAGTAAGAAAGGTCGCCAATCAACAATGAAACAATTTACCATACATTAAATGCAAAGATGTGATGTTTGCTTTTTTAAAGAAATGACTACTCAGCACAAATAGTTTCCTCGTATACTTGGCTGGGTGAAAAATCTACTCCCAATGGTATCACCTTATGAAAAAATTAATAAACAGAGACATTTTCCACGTATAGGTATAGCTCATTCAGAAGTAATAAGTTTAAAGATGAATCAGACCTCTCCACCAAAAGGTAACGTCTTCTCTGTAGTAGGTAGCGCCACTCCATCCTAAACACCAAAAGTTGATTATCAAAGGCAGGAAAGCCTTACTTTCCAAAAACAGATACTTCACCATGCTACTAGTAAGACCCAGCAAGAAGCAGGAAAGAAATTCATGTCCTTTTTTTCAAATATTTGATTTCAAAAGTGAAGAAGAAAGATCTGGAAATCCAGCAAAAAGAAAAACGAAGTATAAATGTATTGTAGTTACCTCAATGCAAATCACTGTTGTCACCTGAGCACCCATATTTACAACACAAGCTGTTGATAACCCATTGCCAAAAACAGCTGCTAGACCTTCCTGCATCAAATTATTGGAATAAATAACCATCTACAATAGGAAATTTCTAGCATAGGAAATTTCTAGCGTACACATGGGAATGCAAATTTCAAGAAAATCATCAACACTTACGAATAAATAGAACTTGTAAAGCATTATGCCAATGATGGCATAATCAACCAGTGATAATGGAGCATAGATTGGCTCCTGGAAAAAAAACTCGTGAAGGTGCATGTTACTAATACTAATTGTCTGGGTTATATTATATCGTTATATCATTTTGTTGAGGAGCATATTGAATCATTAACTGAGGCAAGTTTCCCTTACATTAAAAGATATTATGTATCTTGAAAAAAGAGGAAAAAGTGGTTACATGCTCATCATAGAAGTAACATGGATGGAAATTGGACGCCAAAAAAAAAAAAAAAAACTTTCAGTATATCTATCATGCCAAATCCGTCTTCCACAGGTTATTTCTACATAGAAAGTGAATTCATATAATATTCGGATGTTCAAGATAAATCAAGCTCGACCTTTGTCCATAGGATAAAATATCAGTCTGCAAGATCACTACGAACTATTTTTTGATAAGCAGATAAGAAGATCACAATAAACTAAATAGATATAGCTACCTAGTATATAAACCCGGTTGGTATAGGGCATAGTTTAATGCCAGTATGTATGGTTAAATAAATTCAACATATGAAACTTTTAATAATTAACAGAAAGTCTCACCTGGTGTACCACTGCAGAGCTAAAACGCAAGTCTCGCAACACTATGGACAACATTTCTTTAATTTCTGCTTATAATAAAGAGCATACACAAAATTAAATTAGTTCCCCACATTTCAGTTTTCTCTTCAAGAAGCAATAAGCAAATATGGAGAAGTCATCAAAGATTTGCATGGTTACGATCCAGACGGAGAAAAAATTGGAGATGCGCATGATTAAGACAGCTTTATTTTATGTGATGACTAGAAAAAAAGTTTTTACAAGAGTTCACACACTATTCTTCAAATCAATGGCACGCCAAGCAGTGAGATGAACCTCACATGCTAGGTAGAACTATCCAATACGCTTCATCCAGAAACAACTAAGGTTGTCAGCTGCCTTTCACTTATACATAATGTACAACCCACCAAAAGTTGTTAGCTAGGTTGCAACAGCCATAACACAGCTTAAAAACATCCATTACATTGGTGGACAGGCAAATAGAAGTGGAGGATTGCTGCAACCAATTTGAAACTCAAATTTATGGTGCAACTTCAACAGACCTAAACCCAATAAAGTAGCTTGCATCATTGAAATTGATAAAGTGGACAAAAAGAATGACCTCATTATGAAATGAAATTATGACATCATATGATGAAAGCTAAGTCTATTGCATGCTGACAACCATAACAAGATGTACTTTTCAAGATTCTTAAAATTCAAGCTTAGACGCTTAATAGTCCTCAAGTTAATTTTTTTATTTTTATATAAGCAAGTCAAAATGTTGAGGACCCATAATTTCTTAAACTTTGAGAATATTAAGTGCTTTAGTGGAAAGGGCATCAATCATAAACACCTCATTTCTGGTTGGTAATGAGTTTTCATTGACTCACTTTCTTCTTCTTTTTTATCAGTAAAAGGTAGATATTATATATATGAATGAAATAGACATAACTTTTGTACACAGGAAGTATACATAAGAACTCCTAATCACATTCTACGAAGGATAAATTAAAGACAAGAATTCCCGAACATTATCCCCATGTAAAACAATATTGGAGAATCAACACATTAGAGTGAAGAAAAAATTCTTCAACTCGGTCATGGTGCGTTCCTTATTTTCAAAACAGCGAGCATTCCTTTCCGTCCAAATGCACCACATAATGCACAAGGGAATCATCTTCCACACTGCTGCCACTTGATGGCAGCCTTGCATCTTCGACCAACAACCCAACAACTCCACCACCCTCATAGGCATAACCCAAGCAACGTTAACCCTTAGAAAGATCTCATTCTACAACACCCTAGTTGCCTCACAACGTAATAAGAGATGGTCCACAGATTCTCCATTTTTCTTGTACATGTAGCACTAATCTAACACTACACATCCTCTCTTCCTCAAATCGTCCGTGGTCATTATCTTCCCAAGAGCAGCACTCCAAATAAAAAAAGCTACTTTAGAAGACACACGAAACCTCCAAATATTCTTCCAGGGGAACGGCGTAATATCAAGTTGTGTTGTCAGAATACCATAATACGCCTTAACTGTCCACTTCAAACTATTAGACCTCCACTTCAAACTATCTCCCTATGTTATAGGAATCTCCGTGGAATATAGTAAGCTGAAAAATTCTTAGACAATAGGTAATTCCCAATCGTGGAAATCCCTATTAAAAAGAATATTCCACTGTTGCATACCATGAGAAAATGAATGCACATCCGCCACTGAAGCCTCCCTATTCCTTGCAATACGGTATAAGGCCGGAAAGGCCCTTTCCAATGCATGGTCTCCACACCACACATCCCGCCAAAATCTGATTCGAATGCCCTCTCCAACTGCAAAGCGAATATGATTTGCAAAACATGGCCATCCCTTCCTTATATACTTCCATAAACCCATACCATAACCCCCTCTCACTTCTTTAGAGCACCAGCCACCCCAGGCGACAACATATCTAGCGTCAATAGTATCCTTCCACAAAGAACCCCCCTCTAAATGATATCTCCAAAGCCATTTTCCCAATAATGCTTTATTAAAAGTTCTCAAGTTGCAAACTCCCAATCCCCCGTTCACAACTGAGGCACATACAGTCTTCCATCTAACCAAATGAAATTTCTTCTCCTCCCCCATGCCTCCCCATAAGAACTCCTTAAAGAGTTTCTCCATTCTATTCACCAACCCTACAGGCATAGGAAACAAAGATAAAAAATACGTGGGAAGGTTAGTGAGAGTACTCTTGATAAGAGTGAGGCGGCCCCTTTTTGATAAATACATTTGTTTCCATCCAGCCAACATTTTCTCTATCTTTTCCACTTCCCCATCCCATATAGCTCTATTCTTGAAGGTTTGCTCCCAGCAGAAGGCCTAGATATTTCATTGGGAAAGAAGACACCTTACAACCCAAAAGATTTGATAAGATGAGAATATTAGAAACCGTACCCACAAGAACCATCTCAGACTTGCCTAGATTCACCTTTAATCCTGACGCTACTTCAAAGCAAAGTAACAATGCTCGTAAAGTTTGGATCTGACTACTATTTGCTTCACAAAAAACTAATGTATCATCTGCAAAAAGAAGGTGTGAAATGATAATAGGGCTACCTGACCCATTGCCCACGTGACAGCCCGATAAGAAACCTCCCCCAACAATCGTCTGCACCATCCTACTTGAGGCCTCCATAACTATAACGAATAGAAAAGGAGATAAAGGATCTTCCTGCCGCAATCCTCGCGAACTATCAAAAAACCCGGCAAGTGTGCCATTAACTAAAACTGAGAACCTGATGGTTGAAATACAATGGCGTATCCATGCAATCCACCTATCCCCAAAACCACATCTCTGTAGCAAGTATAAGAGAAATTCCCAATTCATATGATCATAAGCCTTTTCCATGTCAAGTTTGCACAGGACACCTGAACCTCCCTCCCGTACTCTGTAATCCAAGCACTCATTTGCAATGAGTACTGAATCAAGAATTTGTCTCCCACGAATAAATGCATTCGAGGACTTGGAGATAATATGTTCCATCACCGGACTAAGCCGGTTAGCAAGGACCATCGAGATAATCTTGTAAATGCTACTAACAAGACTTATGGGCCGAAAGTCTTCAATAGTCAAAGCCCCGTGTTTCTTAGGAATTAGAGCAATAAAGGTCGCATTAAGGGATTTTTCAAACTTTTGAAAGGTGTAAAATTCATTGAAAACCTGCAAAACGTCACCTATCACAATGTCCCAGCAAGTTTGAAAAAAACCCATTGAAAAACCATCCGGCCCAGCGCTTTATCCTTCACCATGCCAAATATGACCTTGTAAATCTCTTCATCGTCAAACGGTCTCTCCAACACACTCACACTGTGAGTCTATTGCCTCAAAGTGCAAGTTATCAAGTTTCGGCCTCCAAGTAGTCGATTCTGTAAGAAGGGTCTCATAATACCGTAGCATGTGGTTTTCTAGCTCGGGAGGAGAAGATAGAACCTAAGATCCTGATTGAAGTAACTCGATAGCATTGTTACGCCGATGTGAATTAGCCTCTTTGTGAAAGAACTTTGTACACCTATCACCTTCTTTCAACCAAAGGGCCCTAGATTTTTTACGCCATTAAGTCTCTTCTGCCAACAAAACCCGCTCCAAGTTTGCCATAATCATGCCCTTCCTCAATACCACCTCCTCTGAATTATCTCCCTGTAACTCTTTATCCTCTAAGTCTTGCAATTCCACCATCAATGTAGTCTTCTGATTGTCAATGTGATCAAAAACCTCCAAGTTCCACTTCTTCAAGTCTTGTTTAAGTGCCTTCAACTTGCTTGCAAGAATGTAACTTAGAGTACCAATGAACTGATATGAAGACCACCAAGCACGCACTATCTCTACAAACCCATCTGCTGTTAGCCACATATTTTCAAACTCGAAATACCGGTTCCCCCTGTGCATACCCTCACAATCCAACATGATAGGAAAGTGATCTGAACGGATTCAAGCTAGTCGTTTCTGACTTACTTCCGGATATTTAGCTTCCCACAAAGGAGATACAAGAAATCTATCCAATCTCGACCAAACCCGCCCATTTGACCAAATGTACTCACCCCCTACCAGAGGGAGATCCATGAGATCCAAATCAAAGACAAACTCGCTACATTCTTCTATGGCCATAGAATGTCGACAACGTCTTGATCGCTCACTAGGAAAGCGAATAGTATTAAAATCACTCCCCATGCACCACGGCACCTCCCATAAGGAGTAGAGGCCTGCCAACTCCTCTCACAACCTTCTCCTATCCCTATCCACATTAGGACCATAGGAGCTCGCAAATGCCCATTTCCATCCATCCACAACATTTTTAAATAGGGTCGCTACTAAGAACTCTCCAATACACTCTTCAATCAACGCAACCACTCTTTTATCCCACATAAGTAACACTCCACCTGAGGCTCCTAAAGAGGCCAAATAAGTCCAACCCATATACGAGCACCCCCATAAACTTCGCACAATTTTCCTATCAATATACCTCAGCTTTGTTTCTTGAAGACATACCACATCCACAATAATGATTTAATACAAAGGCGTTTATTGCAATCATTGAGCCCCCGTACATTCCATGATAAGATCTTAGGCTTCATATAAAACTATATTGCCCCTCCCTCTCGATCTATCCCTTCTGCCACTTCCTTCTTTCACATCATAGTTAATGGAACAAGTTAATTTTCTAAGTTCCCTATCCCGCTTTGAGGCTGACTTCAAATGGCTAGCCTCAAGTGCTACGAGAAGAGCCTTAAATTGTTCTTCATAACCTCCAAACGAAATCCCAATGACGGCTTGAATCTCTTCTACTTTCTTGAAAACCCATTTTGACGAACAACTCCCATAATTAGCTCTGGGAGGGAGTGTATATAAAGGAGTTAGAATGGCCCCCTCCTCACCAGTATTGGTAGGAGTAAAAAAAGCCAATTCCGAGCCACACATTGAATCTGATTCCCCACTAATAGGAGCCAAAAATTCTGATTTTTCAGCCCCATTTCCACACTTATTTTCCTCAAATGAAACCATCTCCAGTGAAAAAGAATCTGTCGGAGACCCCATTAACGAGACAACTGACTGCACAGGAGACCCCTTATTTTCCTCAAGTGTAACCATCTCCAACACAATTGACTGCACAGGAATCATCAAAAGGCCTCCATCCACTACACACGACTTAGTCTGTGTCTTCTCCGAAGGCAACCCACAAGCCAGCGACGAGAAATTAACCAAAAACCCATCCTCTGCCAACGAGACTAGACAAGCAGGAGCATCTGGGCCTTCGACCACCACGCACGACTGGGTCTGTGCACTCTCCATCAAGAGTCCGCCTAACGACGACGGTGGATCCACCCACACATCCTCTACCATCTCCTCTAAGATCTCACCTTCCTCCAAAACCTCCCACCGAAGTGACCCTACCGGGATGCCATAGTGGTTGACAATGACCGGCGGCTCTTTCTGTGCCGTTGTGGAAACCGGCGAGGCACTTATCGGCCCCAACGGAAGATGACTCGACACCGGGGCCGAAATATCGGTCACCCGCTGCTTAGGTTTCCAGCCCTTCTTTGGGCCTACGGCCTGGCCCAATCTAAGGCCCAACGAGGCTAACTGATCTCGCCCTGCACCCTTTTCCCTCTGGCCCAACTCACGGCCCAAATCCCTCACTTCACTACGCCCAACTCCAAAGCCTGGATCGCTACCCTTGTTTATCTTCAGCACCTCTTTGCCCTTAATGCATCGTTTCAACCAGTCTATTTCCTGTAACAAAGACCCAATCTTTTCATCCATAACACCCAGCACGCTTAAGATAGTTTCCTCATTTAACCCCAACAGTACTCTGCCATCTCCCCCTCGTCTCTGCACGATCTCTTAAATGTCCACTCCTAGCACCGCATCACTCACAACTTGAGACTGAAGCACCTCACTATACGAACGTGAACCAACAGCTGTCAGCGATGGAGCACCACTGTCTCCCCTAGCCATCTTCGAATTTCCTGCCTAAACTACTTTAGCTACTCTGTTTCTCACACTCGAAATAGAGGATGTGGGACTAAGCTCCTGTAATGTAACACCAAAGTTCCTCCACCCCACCCCCTTCCTTCCTTCCAGCACCACTATCAAACCTCTCCTCTTTTCATGCCCAAACTCTGAGAGGAAAATAAAACTGCCATTTTTATTACATCCCCTCCTCACCATTATCACATTATTCCCTTTTCTATGAGTTCTCAAGAACTTTGGAGAGCCCAAAGAATATGCACATTCCTTTACCATAGATCCCAACCACCCCAAGGTTTGATGATCCAAGGAGATGCATTTCACCACACGGCGACTCCTCTCTGTGATTCTCCACCACCTTTCATTTTCCTTTCTAAACTCAAATACCTTCTGATCAATGACAACCTCTCTGCACAACCCCATCAAAAGGCCAACCAACACTGTAACTTAAAACTGGACTAATACACTAATCTCCTCAAGGAGAAGAAGCCATTAGCGCTCCACAACCAACAGCAAGAGAGAAAAAAACTAGAAAAAAGAAGATTCATACGGAGAGAAAATATTTTAGGAGAGAGAAAATATTTGGACTTCCTGCTTAATAGAACTATTATCATATTGACTCACTTTCTGAATGCAAAACAAACCTTTTTCAGAAGCATGAGCTATGGGTGTCTTAGTTCTAGATCTGGCAAGCAAGTTGTAAAGTATAAATAGAGAGGACATCTGAGTTAAATCTAAGAAAAATGATCAACTCAACCCAAAGACAAACAAGATTCCAAATTTTCCTTGTGTCAATAGTGTACTTGCAAGCAAACTGACTAAACAAATGGGCTTTTAAGATCTGACCATCCCTTGATAGGACAACTAATACAATTGAAATGATGACTATAGACGGCGTTGCTAATACAAAGACTTTTGTGATTTGAGAGCATGTTGCTGATTTTTTCGAACACTTAGGTTAGGTTTGGTAACTAAGTTCAAACGCAAAATTCTCATCTCATCATTACAACTTTCTCAAATTCTCATACAAAATATAATAAACGATTCAACTTTTTCAAATTCCAATTTAGTTTTTTCGAATCCCAAAACAATAATAATATTAAAATATAATATTTTAAACTTTCATCTAAAACTAAAAATTCTCATCTCACTCCCCAAACCTAACCTTACTGAACAGGTGGGATGGCGGCCAAAGCTTGATAGACTAGCTTTTGAGTCCATAGATCCACAAAGTGTTTCGTGGTTGGAGAGACCCTTTGAGGAGGTGGAGGTTCATGGTGTGGTGAGGAAAATGGTTAAAGATAAAGCACTTGGTCCTGATAGTTTCTCTATGGGATTTTTCCAAACATTTTAGGATGTGGTGAAGGAGGATTTAATGAAGGTGGTTCAGGAATTTTTTTCGATTGGAAAATTTGAAAAAACCCTAAATGCTACTTTTATTGCACTTATCCCTAAGAAGCTTGGGGCAACAAAAGTGAAAGATTATCGACCATTAGCCTCGTAAATGGGGGTGTATAAGATCATATCCAAGGTGTTTGCAAATCATTTAGGGGAGGTATTGGGAAAGATCATTTTGAAACCCCAAAATGCTTTTGTAAGGGGTAGGCAAATTCTGGACTCAGTTCTCATTGCCAATGAATGCCTAGATAGTAGATTAAAATCTAGTAATAAGAGGATCTTATGTAAATTAGATATGGAAAAAACTTATGATCATATGAATTGGGAGTTCTTAATTTACTTGCTTGGGAGGTGTGGATTTGGGGAGAGATGGTGTTCGTGGATCAGATGGTGCATCTCAACGATGAAGTTCATAGTGTTAGTAAATGGAAGTCCAGTTGGCTTCTTTAATAGCTCGCGAGGCCTAAGACAAGGGGATCCTTTGTCTCCACTTTTATTTGTCATGGTTATAGAGGCGCTTAGCAGAATGATCTCAGCCTTGGTTAATAGTGGTTTGGTGACTGATTTCTTGGTTGGTGACCCCAATAGGGGTATTCTTAACATTTCTCACTTATTGTTTGCGGATGACAAAATTTTTTTGTGAAGCAGAACAAAACCAGATGTAGGCATTAAGGGCTCTCTTACTTTGTTTTGAAGCAACATCTAGTTTGAAAGTGAAATTAGACAGATCAGAGTTGGTGCCAGTTGGTAATGTTCGCAACATCCGACAATTGGCTAACACTCTTGGATGTAAGGTTTCATTTCTTCCCATGAATTACCTTGGTCTTCTATTGGGGGCAGCATCAAGGACTAAATCGATTTGGGATATAGTGATTAAAAAGATTGAATGTAGACTAGCTGGTTGGAAGATACTGTACTTGTCGAAAGGTGGTCGGATCACCTTAATCAAAAGCACTCTGTCTAATTTACCAACGTATTTCTTATCACTATTCCCAATTCCTGCAAGTGTGGCGACTTGGATTGAGAAATTGCACCGTGATTTTCTTTGGAGTGGTATGGGGAATGAATTCAAATTCCACCTAGTCAAGTAGGATAAGATATGCTCTCCTATTTCTTCTGGTGGGTTGGGAACCAGAAATATGTGGATTTTTAATAGGGCTTTACTTGGGAAATGATTGTGGAGATATACCATGGAACCGAAAACTCTATGGAAGTCGATGATTAACCTTAAATATGGAGGTGTGTATGGGGGTTGGAGCATTAGAGAGGTGAGTTGGGCTTATGGAGTGGGAGTTTGGAAGCATATTCGACAAGGGTGGGGAGTTTTTACCCGTCATAGTAGACTTACATTGAGAGATGGTTCTAGAATTAAATTCTAGAGCAACCTATGGTGTGGTGATAACATCCTTAAAGACTCATTCCCTTCAGTTTTCAGGATTGCTTGTGAAAAAGAAGCTTTAGTGGCTAATGTTATGGTGATATCTGGAGATCAAGTCCAGTGCAATGTGAACTTAGTTAGGGCTGCCCAAGATTAAGAAATTGGTAGCTTTGAGGATTTTTTTTTGTCTTCTATACTCCATGAGACCGAGCTTTCAAGGAGTTGACATGTTGTGGTGAATACCCACAGGCAAAGGCATATTCTCAGTTCACTCTTTCTATAAGTCTCTCACACAATTGCAAGACAATCAATGCCCTTGGAAGAGGATTTGGCGAAACAGGGAGACTCCAAAAGCGGCTTTTTTTGTTTGGTCAGCCTCTTTGGGTAGGATTTTGACGATGGACAACTTGTCAAAACGGGGGGTGATCATAGTAGACTGGTGCTGTATGTGCAGGAAAAGTGGTGAGACTGTGGATCTTCTACTGCATTGTGAGGTTGCTAGAGCACTATGGGATGATGTGTTCTGCAGGTTAGAGCTAGGTTGGGTCATGCCCTCCACAGTGGGAGTTCTTGACTAGTTGGAAAAATCTAGGAGGGGCTCTGCAAATCACAGCTATGTGGAAAATGGTGCCTATTTGCATCCTGTGGTGCTTATGGCAGGAGCGAAATGACCGGACGTTTGAAGACAAAGAATGCTCTATAGAGGAACTTAGATCACTTTTTGTTAGAAAAATATTTTTATGGGCTATAGCTGTAGATTTTAATGCCCTTGGCCTTCATGACTTCCTTGTTTCTTTTTCTTTTTCCTAGAGAGGCATTAACTCGTGTATACCTTCTTGTGTACTTGGGCTAAGCCTACTATTATTAATACAATCATTTACTCATAAAAAAGAAAAAAAAAGAAAAAGAAAAAGAAGAAGATCTGACCATCCTTTTCATTGAACACAAAAAACCCGATCAAATTCAAAGCATTCTTCAGCTGATGTTACACTACTTTCAGAAGCCTATAAGCAATAAACCATTCTGGTAGTTGTTGAGAAATTCCTATCACAAATAAGCATATGCTGGCAGAAAATAAATGTAGGGACACACTTCTAAAAAACTGTACTGGTTACAGAGAGAAGTGATCATTATTAATGTTTATCATAAGTATTAAGCCACAGAAAAGTTGCAACATACAGAAGACAAAAAAAGCCAAATTAGAAAGAGATTCTCAATGTAATGATCTCATAATCTACAAAGAACTATTTACGGCATAAATACCATGGTTATCAAATGTTTCTGGCACAACAAGAATAGCAGAGTACATGTTTCGTTCAATGTGAGGGATATGCAATTTCTCCATCAATATCCAGTCCCAAATAGCATGCAGATCCTCAATTACCTGAAAAACAAGAATGGGGTAATTAAGAGGAACAGTAATTCCCAAAATAGTAAAAAGCAATTTATTTTACAGGATCAAAACAGATGTGATAACACCAAAAAATGGTGACTAGGGTTAACTGGATCACAAATCATAATGGTACACAGTACAGAACATGTACGCAGCACATCACTTACCCCAGAACAAGGTAAGATTAGGGGGAAGCGTATGTAGCTAACAAGTTCCTTTATTGAAAACTAGTGTGCAGAAACTGATTTCCTATCCATCCATTTCAATCCCTTCATCTTTTGCTATCTGTGACCATTATCCTAATTTGTCCCACCATGAACAAAGGTTCCAATTATCTAATGTTTTGTTTTAAGAAGAAGAACGACAACAACAACAACAACAACAATAATAAGAGGGTACAAGAATTAAGTATTCAGGTCACTAAGTTTTGTGATCTGGAATAAAGATATAGCATGGTATGGATTGTGTAAATTGCATCTGTAGGTCTAATGTGCTATGAAATTGGGACAGCTTATGAGGCATTGGATTCCAGGTGGAAAATGTGAGTTTGCCCCAGCAATGACTGCATTTGACATATATGATTACTGGGAATCTTTTTCTGATGCATGAGAGAGAAAATACAAATGTTTCATGTACCTGCTGCATGGGATAGTGTAGTGAAATATTCAGATGACCTCTCCGAATAGGACGTCGTAAGCAATATGGCTCTGTGGGGGATATTTTAAGCGCTTCCTCACCACATATGAACTGTCTCAATTTAGGTTTGCTTGAAATAAGCTCCATAGAATTAGCGCCTTCATGCTGGTCCAAAGACTCATTAGCTGTACCTTCATTTGTTGAACTTACTGCATAACAAATTTGCATACATAATGAAATGAGCACTGAGACTAAGCTGATACAACATTTAGTTGGAGCACATCAAGTTAAATGTCATGCTATCCAACTAATTATGATTAATCAACAACCTTGCAAGCAGAGTAGGTAAACGAAACGAAAATGCTAAGAATAAGGCTATCTTACTAACAACCTTGCAAGCAGAGTAGGTAAACGAAACAAAAATGCTAAGAATAAGGCTATCTTACTAACATATCATCAAAGCCTCATGTTTCAAATAAAGTTAGACTATACTGACAGGATTGTGGAAGCCTTAAAACCACCATGGTTATTTTGACAAAAAGACATACAACTCGTCAAGATTTTATCTCACAGTGTCTAACCACTTGGACTTTATCGAAAACTAGCACAAAGCTAGACCCTCGCCACCCCACCCCAAAAATAAAAGAAGAAGGTTTTTCAGCCCAATTCCTGAAGAGTTACCCGAAAACAAGCAAAGAAATATTGACCAAGTCAAAACAAAACAGTGATAAAACAGGAAATTATGACCTATAAAACCTGCAATGCATAAAAAATAATGAGAATCTTGCTAGATGAGGTTTCACATGTATTCACTGGCGAGTGGACTTCTATATATTGACATTAGAGTCCAAATTAGAGTAGGTTGTATGGCCTTATCATTCAAGTCTGTATAACTTATGATTATAGACCCTCACACTGAACCACCCATGTTACGTTGAATAATGGGGTGAAACATTCTCCGGCTGACCTATGAGCAAAATATTCACAAATTGTGGGCAACTGATGTGGTTCAATTCTGTTCCTA
This sequence comes from Pterocarya stenoptera, assembly GCA_003123785.1. NCBI lineage: Eukaryota > Viridiplantae > Streptophyta > Magnoliopsida > Fagales > Juglandaceae > Pterocarya > Pterocarya stenoptera. The sequence continues at coordinate 37,706 of QEOT01123668.1, forward strand.
CCAATTTAAGCATGCGGCAATCACTCATGCAAGATGGATCAGAACCATAGCATGCCAAGCAATACACAAAAAGAATTATGACTGCAATCAGTCGATTAAAAAACGTGAAAAAAAAACCAAGGTGGATGTTAATATATATACTATGTACACGACATAGCTCTAAGACTCCAAGTGCAAATTTCCAAACATTAGAAAAAATCCTTGTATGCACTGTAGCTTACATAATATTTGGAGATGATATTTCAATTAGTGCTTTTAGTTTGCTACAGGAATGCCAATTGAGATTTTGATTCTTTATAAACTCGCTAGGACGCAAAAATCAATGGACTTGAATTTGGAAAAATTTTTCCGATTACATATGTTCCAAATCTCCGGGTACCTAACGGCAAAGACGAAGTTGGTTCCTTCTCATATAAATCGGTCCAAGAAAATGCTGTTTCCTTCCTGCTACTCTGTGGATTATATCCATCAACACGTCCCATCTGCATAACAGATTAGTTGATTTCATTATTCTTAGCACTTACTGACCAATAAGCAGACTCTTGTATATGGCCTATATAATTCTCCAAAAATTGAAAACTTATTCATATATAAAGAATTTAACCATAAATAAATCTAGTACTTTTTTACACCCAAACAAAGGACCAACAAGTGCCTGTATCACTTCTTAACGTAGGAACTATGTCAGGAGGCAAGAGGCCAGTGGATCAATGTATCTCCTTCTTAAGCAAGGCATAGCTGACATATTATAAATTTCCATGTACAGTTGAGGGTACAGCATAAGATATTTTCAAATTCATCACTTTAAGTATGTTTTCATTTCAAGATATTACAATGGAGATGTTGAAACTTTTGTTCTTTCCTTATTGTAGTTAAGTATTTAGAATTTAAAATAAAATGAATGAAAATTAACTTAGGATAGTTTGGTACTTGAATTTTTTTGAAACATGCAAAACACCATATTGAATGATGAGTGTAGGTGGTGTATGAGATCCCAAATTACTTGGGAGGGAGAAGTTTTTGCTTTTTATAACTATTCACATCGGGCTCTGATTTGTAACATTGCCTAGTCCTCTTGGAGTAGGGCCTAGATGTAGCTTGGGCATCCATCCGAACATTACAAATGGTATCATAGTCTATCCCAACCAGACGTGTGGGACTTGAGCCATACCGCTTATGATAGAATGGCCCAACGTCAACGTCAGGAATTAAAAGGGAGAGATTGTGATACCCTAAACTGAATGATGAGTGTAGATGGTGTATGAGATCCACATTGCTTGGGAGAGAGAAGTTCTTGATCTTTATAATGATTCTAATGTGATTCCACTTGTTTCATTGACTAATCCTTTTGGAGGAGGGCGATGTCGCTTGAGCCTCCCTTGGAGGCTACAAAAAATTAATGAAAGTGGACCAAGGATTGTTTGGCAGCAATTCTATTTTCTTGTTTCTTTTAGAGAGAGTTCTGGTTTATTGATTTCAAAAACAAAAGAAAAATCATGTTCTTCAAACTAGCTTCGATCACATATAAAAAAAAAACCACTGCTCTTATAGGAAATATCAAATACCACGACAAACAATACAAGAATCAACTTGTGTTATTCTAATACTAGTGGCTAATTTTGCTGACTTCATATAAGAATCATTTTCTACCTATCGTCATGCATACCTTACGAGGGAAAGAGTTGTGGGCAACCTCTTCATCCAGAAAGGGTATCTTCAACAGCGACGCAATCTTTTAAAAAGATGGAAAGAAAATAAAAACATGATTAATATTTAAAAATTAAAATTTACTCTCTAATGTGTGATAATGCTCATGGACTCACTATATCGTACGCCTTCTCCCGCTCCATGTGCTGAGCAGTAGTAATCTGGGAATTGAGCATCTGAGAAGGTACAAAATATTTTAATCCAATTCCAATAATCAATGGAAAAAAATATGAAATTAAAACTTACAAACAGAAGATATAACGACAAACCTGATCTTGAACAGTTCTCTTGGGGACTTGGTTGGTATACCGAGCAATGCAGTGAGGAATATTGACCGGAGTGTCCTGCGAAGCGAGGCCTATTCTGATATTTGCAGAACCTGGCAATCAAATGAGCCAGAACAGTGAGGGCGTCGAATAGAGAGATTGGCTCCACAAGGTTTTTGAGTTGTAATGGAAATTTCTTGTGCTGAATTGTAAACGTAAAAGGGGCCGAGAGAGTGAGCGTTCGCGTGAGAGAGGGTGAGGGTAGAATTAGGGTTAGGTTACCTGGGTTGATGATGACTAGATTGGAGCCTCGCTCGGCGACGAGTTGTGAAGGGACCACGGTTTTCAGGTAATCCTGCGAAAATAAGAACTCGTATCAGAATCAAGTGAGTTGAATCAGTGTTGGAAGAAAAGATTGAGAGCTGAGAGCGTTCGTTTTGGTTCCTATTACCATTGTCAGAAGCAAAGAGTTGCTCAGACTTGAAATTTGCCGCTGGCCGTACGTAGCTTCTGCTTCTCTTATTCCGTTTCAGGCTTTTATTTTCTTCGTCTATTTGCTCTTTCCAACGGGCTGATGTATAGCAAAGGGTCGCGCTACATACAGTCCTGACTCCTGAGTCCACAATTAGGACTCCTTTGCAGTCCAAATATAAGAATTGACAAAATTGTCCCCATTTTATCATTCACTTGGCCAAATTACCCTTATTTCCAAATAAAAAAACAACCCAAAATCTGAACTAATTTCGATTTTCCTCTCCCTCGTGCCGTGCATCTCGTCCTCCACCATCCTCGGACTTTGAATTGGTTACTCGAAGCTTGATACTTTAGAATTAATTCATCTTCATGGGTCAAAGTTCTTGCAGCGCTAACTTTCTGGTTTTGTTGGTGGGTATCATATCATGCCTTTGAAGGGAGAAATGGTCCATTTGACACCTTGGTTGCACTCGGGGGTAGTTTTTTCCCCACTTTGAAGTTTGGGTGTTATTGTTGAAATGGGGTTGAGGGATTTGTCACCGAGTGATGGGCGGTCTCTAATTGCTTAAATCTCAGCATTAATGCAGGCTTTGCTGTGCCATCAGTGACATATACTTTGTGGGTGTTAACTGTTTAGGAATTTTGTTGCTCCTTTAACGCCATAACTACGAAGATTGGAGACATTAATTCAATAATAAAAGCTATATACTTTGATTTTTTTTTAGTCGGAGTAAAAGATGTTCTTAGTTCTTTTTATATATTGTGAGGGACCTTGTCACCCTTCACATGTCAAGATCTCACAGGGACCCTTCTGCAAGTCCTCCCTCTTGGCATTCAACTTCAATTGTTGATCTACTCCCTAAGAAGGGTGAAAATGATTCCATGTTTCGGGAGGCAAAAAGGTCTACAGCCGCTGAGCACGGGAGAGAAGCTAGGAGAATGCCAGGAAGCTCGCCACCCCTAACAAGTTGGTTCTGATGAGGTTGGTGGGGGTAATGATGGAATAGAGGCCATTAGTGAATGTAGTAGTAGAGTGGAGTTGGGAATGATAGAAGAGTTAGGAGAGAGGGATTGCACCCCTTGGCTTCTCTGGGAATAATAGGCACGTCTTGTTTATTATTTCTTTTACAGATGAAATGGAAGCGTTTCATTTAGGCCTACAAAGTAGTCCATATCTATGGACTGCAAGAAGAATTATTCGTAGCAAAATGATTAATGTTGCACACAGTTAGGGTTGAGCATCGAAACAGTCTGGACTAGGAAAACGGACCGAACTAGTTAACTTGGACTTGACCGGTCCGGTCTGACTTTTATAGGACCGAATTCATTCAGTTCGGTCCATGATCCAGAGCCTTTTCGGACTGGACCGAATGTAAATAATTTATATTTTTTCATAATTTATATATATAATTAATTATATAATTTTCATTTAACATAATATTATCAATAACTAATATATAATCATACTATATTATAATTAAGTATAGACAATAGTTATACAATTATACTTATACTAATATTACTAATATATAGCTATACTATATTACTAATAGACAATAGTCTAATACTTTATACTAATACTGTTATATAGTTATATCAATTGTTATATTAGTTATACTATATTATAATGATTTATTATAACTATATTATATATTAGTATAAGTTATAGTGATTTAGTATACGTATAAGTTATAACTATAGTTTATATTAGTATTAGTATTAGTATTACTATATCACTATAGTTAATAGTATCATATAGTGATATAGTATTAGAGTTTTAGTATAACTAATACTATAGTGATTTATATAGTAATTTATATATATACTTAAAGTGGATTATTAATACTTTAATACTTTATACTAATACTATTATATAGTTATACCAATCTTGATTCATAATAACTAATCACTATAAGTCTATAACTAATAAACTATATATATTTATTATTTAGTATCAATGTATTAATATATTCTTTAATGTATTACTAATAGTCTAATACTATTAAATATTAAGAGTTATACTAATAGTTTAATATAGACTATAGTTATAGTTATACTAAATCACTATAACCAATACTAATATATATCTATACTAAATGGCTAATATTAATACTATTATATAGTCTAACATATTATATAGCTATACTAATATATAAGTCTATAACTATTTAACTAATAATAGTAGTTTAATATAGACTATAGTTATAGTTATACTAATATAGTTATACTAAATCATTATAACCAATACTAATATATAACTATAGTAAATGGCTAATATTAATACTATTATATAGTCTAATATATTATATAGCTATACTAATATATAAGTCCATAACTATTTAACTAATACTAATAGTTTAATATAGACTATAGTTATAGACTTATAGTTATACTAATATGATTATACTAAATCACTATAACTAATACTAATATATAACTATACTAATAGTCTAATATTAGACTATTATATATTAGACTATAGTATATTAAATTTATTACAAATATATATATAGTTATACTAAATCAATATAGTCTATTAAATCATTAAATGTATTATAAATATATTACAAATATTAATTATCAATTTCCCAAACCATAAAAAATAATTTAATTATTATTAAAAAAAAACACATTGAAAATAATAATTTATTCAATAAGAATGGGAAAATAGCTCCGCTTTCCTTATAACTAAAGTTTAAAGTTTTAAATTCTAGGCCTCTCTCTCTCATCCCAACTCCCCTCTCTCTTGTCTCTGACTCTCAGCACCTGCCTCGTCTCTCGTCTCTCACTCTCAAGTTCTCAACTCTCTCGTCTCTCACTCTCTCGACTCTCAACAGTCAACTCTCTCACTCCCTCTTCTCTCAACTCTCTCGGACTTTGTCTCTCTGCCGATTCAATGGACCACCGACCATGGTAAGTTTTTGTTTTTTGAAATTATATACATTGGATTTTTGTGATTGGATTTTCTGATATTTGGGTTTTGTGATTGGGTTTTGTGATATTGGGATTTTTGTGGTTTCAGTTTTGTGATATTATGGTTTTTGAATTCAAAATTTAGGATTTTTTGTGATTGTGTTTATTATTGTGTTTGTGATTAGGTTTGTGAAATTACTTTGAAATTATGATATATAATATGAATGAATATTAGAGTTTTTTGAATCCACAATTTACTATGATTGGATTTTGTGATTGAGTTTGTGAAATTGTATTTTGTGATTGGGTATGTGAAATTACATTGATAGGGTTTTGTAATTTTTCTACTCACCATAACATCTTTGTGACTATTTTTTAGCTAATCATGATATTAAGATCACACTAAGTACATGAAGAGCAGTTCTTTAGCTAGCTCCTATATATATATAATTAATAAACCCAATTACGACTTCCTATACATTATAAAGTATATATACAATTTAGTCAAATGGGTTATTTCTAATAATTTATTTGAGATTATTAATTTTTCATACAAAAGAAAGTTTTATTTTACAAGTATATAGTAGTATTATGTAATTGGTAGGGACTAGAGTGTATATAAATCTCAAATCCTAATTATTATGCATGCAAAACATCATTTATTTATTTATTAAGAATTAAGAAACAGACGTGCGAGTGAAATAGTATTATACAATTGGTATGTTGAGGAAAAGTTAACGATTTCTTCAACTATTCATGCAGGTTGAACTTGGTACGACACAGTGAAGTAATGGGATCGTCTTCTCTAGGTCGTATGAAAGATGAAGTTATTTCCATTCGTACTAACATATTCGAGTGTCTAAAGAATGAGTGCGTTGTAACGAGCGTATGGATTGAATGTAATTTCCCATTTCTAATTATTTAGAACACATTTCCTTCCCTTGTAATTTTTCATTTTTAATTTTCATTTCAGTTTATAATTTGTAATAACTTTTGTATTATTATTATTTTTTCTAGTTTTTTATATAGATTAGTTTTCTTTTATCAGTGTATCTTTCAAGATCAAGTTTTTATTTAGTATTTTTAGCTAAAAAATGTATAAAATTTGAAATGAGCTGAAAATAATTAAAATTGGGCCCAACAAAAACCAAATTTGAATGGGCTGAATGTCTCATTTGGGGCATGTTTAGACCGAATGGACTGACCTTGGACCGGTCCTATTTATACTCAGTCCGGTGTAGGTTTGAAAATCTCTAGACCGAATAGGTCCAATTTGGTCCACAAAACAGCCTAAGACAGGACCGGACCGGATCGATATCACCCCTACGTGCAGTTGCAAATGTAGTACATTCGTTTTAAAAAAAAGTAAAATTTATTATTAAAAATTTAATTTTTTAATGCAAATTTCTTATATATATATTTTTAAAGTGATTGTGCGGCGGTTACACATTCATGATTGTAACTATCATTTTTCTAGCACAATTATTTTTGTCTCAATAATTCTTTTTATCATCCATTATTCATTATCCATACCCTATATTTTATGGAGGAAAAAAAATCTATCGGATGTGAAGTGTAGAGTGAATAGTCACTGATATATAATAAAAACCATTATAAAAATGAGAAGACTTGGTTAGATTTGGATAATGAGTCGAGATAAAAATTGGATGGAGTTGAATAAAATATTATTAGAATATTATTTTTTTAATATTATTATTGTTTTGAAATTTAAAAAAGTTTAAATTATTTATTATATTTTATGTTAGATGACATGAGATTGATTGAGAGTGTCTTTCAATCTAAACCTAACCTTATTCTTTGTACATATATAACTACCGCGTAACAACATAATGTCACATCTGCACTTTTTTGTTTTTAGAAACGGTACCTTTAAGGGTTGGTTTAGTTACCAAAAAAATCAAACTATTTCATTTTATATAATCATTACAATTTTTCTAAACTCCCACATATAATATAATATACAATTCAATTTTTTCAAATTCAAATTCAAAAAATAATATTATAATAATATTTTATTCAATTTTAAAAAAACTTATCTCATCTCATATGAACTACATAATTAAACGAAAACTAAAAATATGAGAAAAGAATAAGATATTAGAAAAATATTTCATATAACTATATTTTAAATAAAATTTATAAAAGTAATCTCGTAAAATAACGTAATTTCATTTGATTCATTATATTTATTTTATAAATAAAATTAACTTTACAAACTGAAAAATCACACCAAACATCAATTTGTAAAATTATTTGTATAATCTATTTGTGACCAAAATATATATCTTTTCTATAATCATCTTGGAACACAATTATTTTTTGTTCCAGGTTTCAAGGATTAATGGAGATTATGGACTTGTTGAGAGCCCTAATCATCTTGGAACACTTGATTATCCATAGATAAGCACAATAAGATTCAACCGGAAATTCCCAAATAACTCGCCAAAATCTCAAATTTCCTGCTCAAAAATAAAGTTGAGGAGAATAAAGAAACATATATGCCGCAGAACTATTCCCCACCCGCTACCTCTTCGTTTTTCTATCTGGAGCAGTGTTTTGAATACCGTACCGGATGTTGTACAGGTGAAGGCTCTGGAATGAAATATTTCGGTACCGGTACCGTTTCGGGATAGTCGATATATAAATAAATTATATATATAAATGTATATATATAAATTATATTTCAAAATAATAGTCTATATATGAATAAATTATACATAAATACATAGATATATATAAATTATAAATAGCCTAGTCTGAATTGGGGGTTAAAAAATGAGCTTGTAGTTTGAAAAAATGAAAAAAATAAAATAAAAAAATTAAGGGCCGAAATATCAGCAGAAACAGTCGGTATTTCGGCCGGTACGAAATATGCAGTGTACCTGTACCGGACCGGTGGCCGGTATGAAAAATATGTGCCATACCAGCCGATACGGTACGAAACTCAAAACACTAATCCAGAGGGCTATTTTTTTATTTTTTATTTCCTACCGAAGAAATAAAAGATCGCATCCTTTCCTCTAGAGGAGGCTTTAGCTCCTCTCTCCCTTCTCTTATCCGGCTAACGTTGAAATTGTCCATAGCTTTTCTTTTCTTTTATTTTTTAGTTTTTCTGTAATTTTCCGTCCATAGCACTAATATGCACCAATATGCTGCTTACCGGCCTCCTACGATCGCCATGCATTCTATTAGCAAACTCTTCAGTTGTCGATGTATCAAAAGGTGGAAGAAAATTGACCAAAAAAGTAGTGCGTACAGCTCATGCGCGGCTCACACTGCATGTGAAACTCATGCGCCACCGCACTAGGGGGAGTCTGCCATCATCATGCGCGACACCGCAAGGATGAACAATTTTAGATTTCTTAGATTCGACTATACCTTCTTTCCAAGAGTGGTGAGTGAACCACATGCGCCTCCATAACTACTGACGGTCGTATGCTGGCATGTCGACTCATATTTCGATTGCTACTTCCCTATGTTCCGCTTTCTCTAACCAAAGTCAAAATAAAAGTGGTCATGAAAGTTTCCTTCGGCCACTCCAGACGAACAAAATGTAGCACACAACATTCCACTATGACTTTTTGTCGTAATTTTATAGTCTGATAAAACTATTCAAAAATTGCTTCAAACAGCTTCTCCTTAGTGGGAAATGGGTGGGAGCCCCATTTTTTGCTCAAGATCCTTTTTTTTTATTTCTCTTGTGTTGCATTTGCTTGTTTTGGAAGGATTGTTGGAAACCCCCACCCTATTGAATCTAGTATCTTGTAATCATTTAGTTAACCTATTTAACTATGAAATGCTTCTTTAGAAAAAAAGAAAGAAAGAAACATAGATGCCTCTTCTTCCTTTTTTTGGGTTGGGCTAGGTGTGACAATCCATTTATTTGCTGATGAAACACTCATATCCCTTAAAAGAGAAAAATCAAACCATATATTATTGAAAAGGTGAAACATTTTTTTACAACGACTAATCGCAAAATAGCTTGATTACCATCCTCATTTTTGAAAACAACGAGTAACAGCTACATAGGTTGATTTAACATCCACATTTGTTGGGTGCTGCACAGCATCAGCTTCACACCCTGAGATTCAACGCCTAAAAAGAATCCATCTTGCAACTGTTACTTCTTTAATATATCTAAACTGTCTTTGTCTTGGGAGCCTTCTTCTTCCGTTGCTTCTTCAGAATTGAGTTCTTCATCCCCAAGAAGAAAAGCAATGCACCACAAAGTGCCACGCTCTGCCAATAGTTTGCAAACTCATTAATCATAATTCTTATGTGGCAAACAGATGATGAAGAAAAGAACACCAAATAATGTGAACAAACCTGCAAAAATTCATATAAAAGTATATGATGATCGGGCTCGTCAGGGGTATAATTGTAGAAATCACAGAGTATTGGAGTGGTGAGTGCCAAATTGAGGAGCTACGGCCAAAAAAATACAGAGCATATAGCAAAATCAGCAATAATTGAAACGCAGAAGTCGGTGGTTATTTATTTAAGTGTATAGAATATAAACCCAAAATTAAAGGAAATTCTAACCATGAGAAAAGCTGCATAGGAGCTGTAAAATACAAACATAACGCCCCCAATCACTTTCATAAAAATATTGATTGCAACTAAATGTCTAACCTGTTTAGAAGTTCATAAAAAAGAAACCAAACACAAGTTAGATGACTAAAAACAATTGATCCAGAGAGAGTGAGTACACCAAAAGGCTCTTACATCAACATCAGGCACCCTGACCCCCAATTTGGAGGATAGATTTTTCTGGAGAACAGCAAATTTCATAGCCAACTCCTTTGAAGCGGGTCCACCATCAGTATCAAATTCATTATACCTAAGTACCAATTAATATAGAGGTGTTTGGTATACCCCAGTATGACAGCTTCAAATTAGAAACAACCAATTTCCTCTTGCAAATAATCATAATAATAATGACAATAATAATCATAATATAAGCAATCATCAGGACTTATTTACGCATTTTGTCCAACAAATGGCACCAAAACTTGTTAAATGACAACCCCATATAGCTAACAGTTATTTCAAATCCATGTAATTTCAAAAGCAAGTACCCAAACCTTGCTAATCAGCAGAAGGTGCTCAGCTATTACTAATATAGGGTAAATCTGTTTAGTCACAGAACAATGTTAGAAACTGCTTTACCACTGCATGACCATGCTCATGCCATCCTCTCTATCTCATATTTTCTAAAAGCAGCCCTGTTTTTTTATCAGTATAACAACCATGTTTTTCATTGATGCAAGTTGAAAATATAGAGAGAAAATTGTCTATCCAAGGATTAGCTTTTTTTAAACTACCGGGCCTAGTATTTTCGGCAATTGCGATGGCTTCTTTATTTCTTCATTAAAAAAATGATTCTTTAAATATAGATATGATAGAAAAGATTAAATTAGCAAGTCCTAGTGTAAAACTTGGTTTCTAGATATACATTTCATCAAGTTAAGTTCTCATTCTACAAAGCAAATTATGTCAAAAACCTCACCCCACCCAAAAACAAAGGCTTCATTCTCATAAGAGGAAAAGCAAAGAGAGTTCTCACAATAGAAAAACCTATACCAAGTAACTTTGCAGTGCCAGTGGAATTAACCATAGCAATGAGGAAAGGATGTCTAACAACTGAAGTGAGCAGTTTTCTAAGCTTTTCTTTTTGTTGCTTTTTTAATTCCTTTTTTTATTCTTACAAATATGTCAATCGAATTATATTTTCTTTCAACGGACATAAAAGGAGATAAATTAAAACCTAGATACAAGCCAAAAATAATACAACAAAATTTTCCTATGAGGCTGCAGGAGCCCAGATGACATCATGCAGGCAACACATCTATTAAAAACAGACTGCATGGACCATACCTTTCAAGATAATCTAAGTTTGTCAAAGTGTTCACTGTAATACATGAATATATACCACAAGCAAATACAGACACAAGAAGACAGACAAACTAAGACCTATTTATTACATCCAAGGAAATGTTTGAAATTAATGGATAGAGAAGTATAATCCACATTAAACTATGGTAATAACATTAAAGACCTCCTACATTTTAGAATAGCTAATAACTTTCTAGTATATTCATTTATACGGCTTTCCAAATTTATTAAGACACAAATCAGGGCCGCCTTAATACCATGCTTTTGCATCATTCTCCACTGTACAAAATAGAGCTCTTTCTCCAATTTTGCCAAATGTTTGATTTTGAACCACGTTATATAAGGCAACCCGGAACACAACAAAATCTTTATAATTTGGATAGAAGTCTCAAAAACGACTTTTTCAAGAGGGAAAAAAATTCAGTGACCATAGGACGGCAAGAAATTTTCCATGAAGAGAAACTTCAGGTCTACAAAAACAAAAATTATTATTATTATTATTATTATTATTTTGAAAAGTAAAAATATTATATATATCAAGCCAAGTTTACTGGACTGGATGTATACAAGAAAAGACCTAGCCCATACTAGAATAACGAGATATAATTTGATGTGGTATGTCAAGACTACTTTACAATAAAGAGAAATCTATAATCTCAAATGCAACATCAATTCATATGTCTTTATAATTTTAGTCTTTGTAGGACTAGCATTTCTCTTCCATTAACCACATCTAAATTCGATAACAAAAGGCGCAGCAACTACCCATTGGTGGAACCAATGCCTTATAATCTCTTTATGACAATTATGTAATAAGCCAACCTGCCCTTCGATTTCCAAGTAGAAGAGAGCGAAAGCAAAACTAAGAAACTAAAGTTACAACTTTTAACCAAATTCACTTAATTCCATATCCATCGTCACTTTCTATTGCCGAAACTCCCTGACTTCTCAAAACATGGAACTCCCCTGAACTCCAATTTCAAAACAGCGCTATCGTATTAGAGTTTGGAGGCAGATAGCTTGTGACAAAAGCCCTAAACGGCTCATAACGTGCACAGAACATGCACGCACACAAAGAAATGTAAAGCAGGCAGATCATAAACAATAAACAAATCCTGGTTTGGCAGATCTTAGGGTAATAAAGAGAAAAAGAGACAGAGAGAGCGCGCGTACATTTTCCAGGCGGCGAGAATGAAAAGCGAGGCGAAGAGCACTCGTCCCAAGAAAGAGAAGAACCCCATTAACTTTTTCCTTTCTTTTCTTTTTAGCTTCTGAGTTTTCTGGACGGAAAGACTCGGCAGATAATGAAGTCGCTGGGTGTTCGCTGTTAAAAAAAAAGGCTAAAAGCAAACAGAGGAGGGGAATGGTTTGGTAGCTACCAACACCCGATTTATGGCATTCCGGTCCCGGTCATAGGTCGACTCCATCACTCCACCAGTTCCTGGTTAGCCCATCGTAAGCATCCAATAATATTATGCCACGTTGGTTCGAGGGTGTCCTTGTCCTTAATACACGTTCTTTCAATTATGATTCAGCAGAAAAATGATTCGGCAGAAAAAAATAATATTTATAATTGTAAAATGCGTGTAGGTCTTATCCAGTGTTTTTTAAAGAAGTAAATTTTTTTTTTAACAATGAACTTAATTTTTTTCTCAAAAATGATGTGTGAGAAAAATAATATATATATATATATATATTGCTTTTATGTCCGCATTTGAAATGATCAAAATTAACCATTAATATATCAAATTATTAGTTTTTTAATAAATTATATTCTCAACTAACCTCGATGGAAAAATAGTGTCTCCCACGGCATGCATTTTATAATTTATTAAGAATTAATCTATTTTTAAGTTGGCATATAAAATATATTATTTACATCACTTAAATTATAATATTGTATTATAAAATTTAAATTATAAAATTTATTTTTTAAATCAAATTATTACCTTTCATCAACTTAAAAATATAATTTTTGACTATGTCTCGCTTGGATACACAGTTCAAATGAGATGTTTTGAATAGTAATTGAATAAATATTGATAGAATATATTTTTTAATATTATTTTTATATTGAAATTTAAAAAAATTAAATTATTTATTATATTTTTATATAAAAATTTAAAAAAATTATAATAATTGAGATGAGATAAGATAATAATTTTATGTAAACAAATGTAATCTTAAGTGGCCTAATTGCAGTTATTCTCAGCAATAATCTCATCCAATAGGCACGGCCCGCCTACTTCAACCAACAACTGCCACTTTTGAATGTAGTTGTAATAAGGTACGATTTAGATAGTAAATTGAGATAATAATTAAAAATTAAATAAAATATTATTAAAATATTAATTTTTAATATTATTATTATTTTAAATTAAAAAATAAATTATTTATTATATTTTATATAAAAAATTTTAAAAATTATAATAATAAAATATAATAAAATAAAAATCTTAAATCGCGTAAATGACTTATGGATGACTCCATCCAAGTCAGACTGTCCGAGTTTAATATAAGGAACAACTGTCAACTATTGCTGAGTGGCGTTCCAGCTTCCGAGGTTCGTGCTTCTAATTTTCTGTCGTTCTAGGTTTAAGAGTGTTGTTATCTTCACGTGCGGCTGCCACGGATGCTTGGTGATCAGATCTTGAGCATTTTGCTCTGCATTTCTGGCTTCTGATCTGGATCATATATATTCTTAACGTATGTACTCAAATAATCTTTACAATATCTTACTATTTATTCATATTTCATATTTTATTTTTTTTTAATTTTTTTAAACTTTTTTTATCAAATATTTTTTAATAAAAAGTAAATAAAAAATTTGAAATATTTAAAAAAAAAAATTAAAAAAAATTAAAAAATATAGAATATAAAGTATGAATAAATAGTAAGAAGTTGGGTGGTAAAACCAGTATATAATATATATGCATTGTCTGGGTAGGAAAAAGGGTAAAAAATAAAAGAAATATAATTTAACTTATAAAATAAATAATTTTGCTTATTCTATTTTAAAATAAATTTGAAAAAATGATGGCAGGGGACTTGGCCCAGAGATTGAGCACGAAAAGCAAACAAATCCACGAGAAAAATGATGCGGTGCGTTTCGGTTTCACTCTTCTAGCTTTTCGTTCTCCCTCCTCCATTTTCCACCATCTTCCATTTTCGGACTCACTCTTCCATTTTTGGCAGATTCCCTCCTCCATTCTCTATCAATCCAACCAGTTTCAACTGTATTAATTTATTTGCTCAAATCCTCTAAAGTCCATAAAGAAAGGGGAAATTATGAAATGATTATCTACCTTTATGGCTTTTAACAGATATTAAGAACCAAATGGCCATAAGCAAGCTAAGTGCTAAATGGCACGACAGTCATGAATAAGAAGAAGAGTGAAAATTTATTAAGAGTTTGGTGTGCAAATATATAATACCAGGGCCAAAATGAGGTTTCTTGGGATGTTGAATTGCTCCCAATCTCTTTACCTGGTGAACTCCGTTGTCTTCTTCTTGAGAAGATCAAGGGTAACACTTTGACCTTCTAGAGCCGCAGTCATCCCTTAAGATGATATGATTTCTCCCCAGTTCTCCCCAAACTAATTAAAACGATAAAGAACAAAGGAAATGGAGAACAAAATGTAGGCCAAGATACAAGGAAATGCAGCGCGCCCAGTCGAGGGACGGGTCGCAGAGGAACAACAAACGTGAATGAGTTTCAAAAATAGGTTGCGGAAATCAGTATTTTGGAGATGAAGAAATGACGAATGTAAATGAGAGAGACGAATGTGAATGGGGTCGGAAACAGGTTGTGAAAATGGATCGTGGAGGAACGACGAACACCTATAGTCGTGTTTTGCATCTTTCAACCTTTTGTTCGCGTTGGGCAGTCATCTTCCATTTTCTTTTTATTTATTTTATTTATTTAGTTATAGTTCACGTGGCAATCCCAATTCGTTCGTGTGTAATTCCTACGCCAAGTCTCCTGCCCGTAGAAAAACTGATAATTTGATAGGTCATATTTAGAACAAACGAAACTGTCTAGCAACTAGTTAGCATAAGAAGAATAATGCAGTCATGAACTTATGA
The DNA here is from genome assembly GCA_003123785.1 of Pterocarya stenoptera. Lineage (NCBI taxonomy): Eukaryota > Viridiplantae > Streptophyta > Magnoliopsida > Fagales > Juglandaceae > Pterocarya > Pterocarya stenoptera. Next base: position 53,068 of record QEOT01123668.1, read on the forward strand.
GTTGTGCAAATATTAAGGTTGTGTTTGGATGTTAAGTTAAGTTGAATTGAGTTGAGTTCTTTATGAATAGTAGTGAGTTGAGATATTAGAATGAGTTTTATGGAATCCACTTAAGATGAGTTTAGATGTATTTATAGAAAGTTGAAAATGTTATGGATCCCACGTGTAAAGAAGTGTTGAATTGAAAAATGTTGTAGATCCTACGTGTAAAAGAGGTTTTTGAGTTGATATGATTTTAGTAATTTGAGAGTTGAGTACTTGGATGTTAGACTTAACTTAAAATTAGACTGAACTGAACTGAACTCGGATGAATTTAACAACCAAACGAGGAGTATTTAAAAAAAAACAATTAAATATTAAAAAATTACTTTTTAATATGAAACTCATATTTATTATTTTTCTTAAAAAAATATGTCACTTGCACCGTAGATAATAAATATTGGCATAAAAACGGTGGTAAAAATTAGGGATGTAATCGGTTCGTTTTGGTTTTGTTTTGAACAAAATTTGGGACCGAATCGGTATGTATCGGTTTTATATTTTCAAGAACCGATTCCGCACTAGTTACCCTTTAAACCAGTGCTTCCAATTTTACCGGTTCGGTTCAATTCGATTTTCAATTTTAATATATTATATTATATATTGTATAATATATATAATAATATATTATAATATATAATAGTATAATGATAATATGTTGTAATATATTATAATATATATTATTATTGTTATAATATATTATGGGAAATGCTTATCTTTCGCCCCATTTGTACTGTCCAAGTTTACCGTTTGGGAAAATTTTTTATTTTTTTATTTTTATGTAGTAATTAAGGAAGTGATTTTAAATGTATTGATGTATTTTTTTTTTATTTTTTAAATATATTTAAATATGTTAAAAAAATATAAAAAAAAATTAAAAAAAAAATACAAATTTGTACAGAACGGTACGCCCAGCGATAAACGCTGGGCAGAGTAGCGTGGTCCATATATTATATACTATAATCATTATATTATAATGATTTATTGATTTTTTTTACGCCTCTAGTAAAAATGGTTGGAGAACAGGTTTCAACAGCACGCCATTAAACACACTCTATTGTCGCTTCTCCATATTGCCACCTACCCAGCTATTAGGATTAACAATCCACCCATTGGCTGTTCATTCGTGGAACCTTCATATTCCACCACTTGCAACCTAAGTAAAGCGAGTTTACTTTATTTCCACATACCCGCGAGTACACAAGCTAGAGCATGACTTTTTTAGGCGCCCAAGTTTATTTATATTTTTTAACTTAGCTGAGCGGTAATGGTATAGCCGAAATTTTCAGACCGAATTCAGCAGGCCAAAAGCGAGCAGCCGACCCCCTCGTTTCTGCGTGTTCATTACGACGCCGTTCCTTGTTCTTCTCCTATTATCTCTCCCGTGTCTGACTCGAGATTTACAAACCGAGCAGCGGTGTTGCAGTCTCTGTTATCTTCCTTTTTCGTATAGACATGGCCTTCGTTTCGTTCGTCGGGAGAGTTCTCTTCGCCTCCCTGTTCATTCTCTCTGCTTATCAAGAGTAAGTCTTCAGATCTACTTTCTCTTCCTCTAATTTTGCTTGTCCTCTTTTGGAGCTTTGATATGCTATGTTTCACTTCTGAGAGCGTGGGAAATGAAAGAGGCGGAATTTTTTAAAAATTTGGATCCTTGTGTTTCCCGGTGTTTTCAGTCGGGAAACGGACTCTGAAGCGGCTTCTGGGAAATTGAAAAAAAAAAGACGCATTTTCTGTGGGATATATAGAAGTGTTTCTTTCGGTTTCGTCTTTCTTCCTCTGTTTTTCTCAGGAACAAAACGAAATTTTTTGGGACGCTACTTGTTGCACCGGTGTTATTCTGTTGAAAAATCTAGGGTTTTTGCTACTGGTTTTAATGTATGCTTGCTCGTGCTGCTTTGAGCTTTGGAGCTGTTGGATCTGATTTAAAAATCAATCTAGACTTCGACGCACTAAGAATCGCACATTATACCAAAGTTTTTTTTTTTTTTTTTTAAACTTTAGAAAGGAACGAGTATAAATTCCGTTTCATCGAGAAATTTGTGTCGGTTCTAGTAATGTTATATTAGAGAAGTATCTATGGTTCTGAAACTTTTGATTAATTAGGATTGGGTTGTAATTCATCCTAAGAAGGCTGTTTGTATTATTGATCTATGTTTTGTTAAGATTAATTGTCAAAGATCTTGTAAGGTCATGCTTGGTAGGATTTTAAATGTTTGCTTGAAAGGCCTGGACTAGGGAAGGGGGGAGGGAGGAGTTTATAAATATGTTCCCACTCTTATCACATAAATGGTCGTGAAAGCTATTATTTTCTCTCTATCAGGGTAACCTGTTCTTCAGTTGTGCAATATGCCTTTCAGCTGCTGTGCTTTTGTTTGTTAAGTATGCTATTTATTTGATTTGTTGTGCTTTATAGTCTGAAATAACTCTTTTCATGAAGAGTTTGACGGAAAGATACAGTATCCTAGATGTGACATAATAGAGAGCAATTCCTTTTGGATGTATTTAACATTATGGATCAATTGATCATGTATTAATTTTCCAATAGAGATGGTGGGGTTTTGATGGGCCCAATGGGAGTTTCGTGTCACAAGTTTTTGTGGTATGATTGAAGCTGCCTTTGAAAGTTGTACAAGTAGATATCTGATTTTGTTTTTCCAAGAAGATACTTGAGATTGAATCAGCATTTGCTAGTGCTTCTTTGTAATTAGCCTTATTTTAAGATGGAGTTGCTGAAAACGGAGAGCTTGTTTAATGCTTGTGCTTGGTCCACCAAGAACAGGGTGTGCAGTGAATTCCTCTTTCAATCAAACGTTAAAAGGAACTTTTGAATCTCCTCCTTTTAAATTACATAGTCTACTACATATTGTGTTGATGGGAATTCAAGGAAATGACATATTGGATTTAATCACTTGACTAAATAGCAGTGGTATTTAGCTATAAATTGTTAGTTGGTGTCCAAGGTGTACATCTTGTTCCATCTTGCAATATATATTTTTTTGATAAGTAAGAAGATATTTTTTTTGATATAATTGCAATATATATATATCAATGCTTGGTATAGAATGATTGGACTTGGCATGAATCAACTTGTTGTTTCCACTTTCAGGTTCAGTGATTTTGGTGTTGACGGTGGACCAGCAGCAAAATATCTGGGACCAAAATTCAAGGTTCTGTCGAACCATGTGTCATCTGAGACTGGGTTACAACTGCCGGAAGTTCAAGTGAGAATTGCGTTCATTTTTGCTTTATCAAATTTTTATTGAGATAGGAAACAAATAATATCCATCTGCTTTGTCATATGTTTGCACACGTTGTGACTGTTGGAGTTGTTACTGGCAGATTAAACATTTAGTGGTTGGTGCGATAGCATTAAAGGGCATTGGGGGTCTTCTATTCATCGTTGGCAGCTCTCTTGGAGCTTATCTTCTGGTTTGTAATATTTGGATTACCTTTCCTTGCTTTCCACATTCATATCCACGAAAATTGGAAGTATTAAGCTTCTGTTCTTGTCCTGCACAGCTTCTTCATCAAGCAATTGCTACTCCAATACTGTATGACTTCTATAACTATGATGTTGAGAGGAAAGAATACACGCAACTTTTTCTGAAGTTTACACAGGTTAGAATCACTGCCATTTTATGGAGAAAGAGGGGCCGGGGGTGGGGGGGGGGGTTGAGTTGTAAAATAATCTTTCACTCTCGTTCTGTTTTGCAGAATTTGGCATTGTTGGGAGCATTGCTATTCTTCGTAGGCATGAAGAACTCAATGCCAAGGAGACACATGAGGAGAAAGGCTCCGAAAACCAAAACAGTGTGAATGGAACACTTGGTATATGAGGAGGGTTCAGTTGGTTGATCGTTCCAACAATGCCTGAATATTTTCAGGAACTACTTTTGTATGCTTGTATTATTAGTCCCTCCCTTTTCAAGTTGAAGGTAAACAGATTTGGGTTTAAAAAAATCAGCTTTGTTTTGAGAGTGTGGTGTTTCCCACTGAGCCTATTTATGGACAATTCAATTTTGGTTTAGAAAGATTTACACGATCAATGGGTTTTGGGTCTCAGAACTTGGGTGGTTGATTAATCTTGATCGGATATGGTGTTCGCACAAATTGGAAGCTCCGACTTTTACTTTCGAATCCTTGACTCCGCCTAATACAACAAACGTAAACAAATCTTGATTCGTCTCCAACATGGTTTTTAGAGAAAAATATAACAACCCTGTCAAAATAAATCCATCTCGTCCATATCAGTTTTTTGGAATCCAACCCTAATATCCGGTATGTTTGTTTGCTTGTTTTTTGAGAAGGAACAATTTCGACTGAAGCATGAAGGTTGACGTTTGACCATTATTGGTATGTGTCGTATTTGTAATCTTCTTGTGNCCAACAAACGTAAACAAATCTTGATTCGTCTCCAACATGGTTTTTAGAGAAAAATATAACAACCCTGTCAAAATAAATCCATCTCGTCCATATCAGTTTTTTGGAATCCAACCCTAATATTCGGTATGTTTGTTTGCTTGTTTTTTGAGAAGGAACAATTTCGACTGAAGCATGAAGGTTGACGTTTGACCATTATTGGTATGTGTCGTATTTGTAATCTTCTTGTGCAACAATTATTTATTTTAAATTAAAATAAACAGTAATGAATTAAATTTTAAGTGTAATGCATAACTCCAGATACCGAAAACCTAGTGGCTGGCTGTTTGTTTGTTTGTTTGTCATTGATAATTTCAAAGTCACTGAAGAGATTGCCTGTTTCTTCTCTCTCGTGTATAAGGGACACTGGCGAGCAAATGAGAGACGGTAGTGGGAGTAGACAAATAGTATTGTTCGATAAATAAAAGATGGGGGCTGAATTTAACTGTTCAGATAACCGATCGCAAAAAGAAGACGAGTGACAAGGGAGACGAGTAGTAGCAGTCAAATAGTGTTGTATTCAACTGCTTTTAGGCAAGAAAAAAAAATGAGACTAGTGATAAAGGATACTTGTTAACATATGAGGGACGAGTGGTGGTGCAGAAAAAGAACAATTTTTGGGAGCAGCTACTGTTTCGCTACATCCGGTATACACTTGACGTGGACAGTAAACGCACCGCTTCGCTGAGTGAGTTGAGAGCGAGCGTAGACAGATCCGAGAGAGAGCTAATGAGAGAGAGATGATGGATGAGAGAGCTGAAGAGAGAGAGAGAGAGAGAGAGAGAGAGAGAGGAGATGAGAGAGAGCTGATGGCATTTTGCATTAAAAAAAAAAAAAGAAAAGAAAGAAAGAAAGGGCATTGCCACGTAGACTACACTAGTTGATCCCTATCAAATCTTGCAGAAAAATAGTAATTTTTGATTAATTAAAAGATGGTGGTAGTGCTGAACATTTAATTATCTTTAGAATATCCCAACAATGACGACGATTAATTATCTAATACACACCACTGTTGACTTTTAAATGCACTACAGCCGAGAAAGTCGGCACTTAGCACTACATGACATGGTGCGTACTGCGTTGTCCTTCTGAAATCGAGTCCTCTAGATTTCAAATGGTTATCACTAGCGGAGATGAAGTTCCAACCACGCAGAAGCCGGGGTATGACAGAGCAAGCGAGTTGAAGGCTTTTGATAGCACAAAAGCCGGTGTTAAAGGACTAGTGGATGCTGGGATTACTGAGATTCCTCGCATATTCCGTCACCCACCGGAAGGCTTTGAAAAGGCCTCAGTTTCTGATGACACCCAGATTAGGACTATTCCTGTCATAGACCTCCAAGGCGTCATCGACAATGATGCCGCAAAATGCAAGGAGATTGTTGAAAGAGTTGGAGCTGCATCAGAGACATGGGGTTTCTTTCAGGTGGTGAATCATGGGATTCCTCTTAGTGTTCTGGAGGAGATGGAGGCAGGTGTGCGTAGGTTTTATGAACAAGATACGGAGATTAAGAAAGAGTTTTATACCCGTGACCCCATGAGACCGGTTGTGTACAACACCAACTTTGATCTGTATAGTGCCCCGGCCACCAATTGGAGGGATACTTTTCTTTGTCAAATGGCTCCTAATCCACCCAAGTCAGAAGATCTTCCAGCCGCATGCAGGTATGAGATGAAAATTTGATGCATCAAATACATCACTAACATGAAAATTTGTCAGATTAGCTTGCATAAAAAAGTATGTGTTTTGAATCTTTTTATAATCGTTTTGAGTTACACAGTAAGTGGTGTTACCGTCTACTAGCAGAACTCAGTTTAAAAACAACCTTAAAGTTTGCATAGAGCTGTAACACCTAATCGGCATATTTGCCTATTTCAATAATCATGGAAACCACATAAGTTTTGTTTTCAATCTCAGAAAACAAACTTCAAACTATTAACTTAAGCACTGAGCACCATATGCTTGAATCATACTTGTAGAGACATACTGGAAGAGTACTCGAGGCAAGTGATGAAGTTGGGGATTTTACTGTTTGAGCTATTATCGGAGGCTCTTGGGCTTAACCCAAACCAACTAAATGATATTGATTGCACTGAGGGGCTTGCACTTCTGTGCCATTGCTATCCGGCTTGCCCACAACCAGAGTTAACATTGGGCGCAAGCAAGCACTCTGATAATGACTTCCTCAGTGTGCTTCTACAAGACCATATTGGTGGCTTCCAAATTTTTCATCAGGACAAGTGGATAGACGTCCCGCCAGTGCCAGGGGCTCTTGTGATCAACATTGGAGATCTTCTACAGGTAAGTCCTCACACTATTCTTGTGTTTTCTCGGATACTATTGTTGGAGATACTTGTGGCACCTTCTTTTCATTAAATTAGGTAACTATATTACATATTTAAAAGTGTAGTACTGTAATCTTACAGACATGTAAATTGGTCCCAACTGTCCTAAAAAAATGCTCTGTTTTTTTGTCTTCCTGGGATCTTTGGATTATGCTCCTATATCTCTAATACATTGTTGTATGGAAGTGCAATGCATTGCATAATTATATCGCAAAAATTTGTTGAAGACATGCTGCTCTAAGAGAACTGGCATTTGGTAGTTCATTTTCAAAATTTGAAGAAATAGAGATGAAATCATCTGCATTGAAGTAGTCAAATACTAGTGACTTCAACTATGAGCTACAGTATTCTAAGTGTTTCTTCATATTTGAAGATGTACTATTTATTTTCAAAAGTAATATTTTATTCTAAAATATCAGACCTAACTATTTTAATATTTCTCACGTTTTATTCTAAAATGTGTTTGTTGAATAATTAGGTTGAGGAAAAAAATTAGTTGGGAAACAATAATTTAAGTAAAAATGGAATTATTAATTAACATATGGTTAGTGTAGGAAAAAAGATTAAAATAATATTATTGAAAAATTAATATTATATTATTATTTTGACTAATCCAATATGAGGTTATGGCTTGAATGATATTGGATTTATGAAAAACATAGACTTTTAGCTAAATTTTGAAGATGACTTTGACGAAGCCAATGTTAATGCTCTAATTCATAGAGTTGGCGCTTCCGAATGACCTCAAGGTCAGAGGTAATACCAAAACAGTTCTCAGCTGGACCTAGAAGATCTCCAATATGAGATTACCTTATATTTCTCAATCAGATACAACATTGATAAGAACAAGCATTCGAAACTTGCATGCACCATGGAAGGATCTTCTATCCAGAACCAAATGTAAAACATGATACCAAGTGTAGAAACAAATGAAATACGTGATGCAAAGTATTTAATGATACAACGCTGGATACTTCTCTTTACTTGGTTGTGGTGCAGCTAAGTTTCTTTTTGATGCTCAAAGACCCTTATCTTCTGTAGCTAATTTACAACTTTCCCTTTGGTTTTTCCAGCTTATAACAAACGATAGGTTCAAAAGCGTTGAACACAGAGTATTGGCAAACCGGATAGGTCCAAGAGTGTCAGTGGCAAGCTTTTTTTTCACAGGTCTTCGGCCAACCACAAGAATTTATGGACCCATCAAGGAGTTATTATCAGAAGACAATCTTCCAAAGTATAGGGAAACTACAGTGAGAGAGTACTCTGCATATTACAGGGGAAAGGGCCTTGATGGGACTTCTGCGCTGACACATTTCAGGCTTTGAACTCAGATATATAATAGAGATGAATAGGGTGGTAACTCAGTACAAATAAATTACTTGAGTTGGATATATCTCATATTACTACGCATTCTTGTTTTTGAGCTAAATAATGCTTCACTTTTCTGAAACTTGTCGACCATATGGTAATGAAGACTGTAAAAACCTTAAAGAATAATGATGTCTATTTTACTGGACTCAAATTGGTTGAGAACAGTCGGATGGATCTTCCCGTGAAGGGTATAAGTTGAAATCTCACACCAAATCATGACAGCAGTGTAGTACTCTGAATAAACATCACAAACAAAATTCGAGTCTCTTAATTTCCCTTATGATCGGGATGGGTCCGTGCCAAAAAGTCTAGATCTAAATTCTACAATAATGGCTTCTAATCCTGGAGAAGAATCATGGTATGCACTTGACAACATACTATTTTGATGATGTAGCCGACTGATCTTTTTTCCCCCACACCATGATGCAAGCACGTTAGAACCATTTAAGTAATTCATCAGAAATTCATGATCAAACTAGATATGTCTGCTGAATGAAATATAAGTGTATTATATATATTATACATATATAAATTTATATGAACAAATGAAAGTATGTGATAGCCACTACGTAATTTTTCATAAAAAAATATCGTTGAAAGAATCGGTTTCTATAGAGATCATAATTTGATAAGCCCGAAAATACATCAATGAACTAACCTATGTTATGTAATATCAAACCAGAAGAGTTCTTGAGATGAAGTAAAAACAAAAAACGTATATGGACATACGCAAAGCACAAGTCACAAGCTGTCAAAAGCAATACCCATTATAATAAAGTTTAATGTTTCATATAATATGGCTAACCTCCAAACATCGTATTTCTTCCAGCAGTTTTTCATTTGTTTCGAAATTCCAATTATGTCATGTTGTCAGTTCTGACAGATCTCTTAGGATCCAAAACAGTGCTCAAAAGTCTAGACAACTGCATGTATGCATGCATCACAAAATGAATAAACTCATGAGTCTAACTCATATCATAAAATCAGTTTTACAAGAGATGATTGCTAATTCCTTATAAACATGTCCAAGATCTGATCCACAGGTAATGTGAGATTATTCCCCAACACCCTTCCTCACGTACATACTAGTATTTTTTTCTGGTTATTATCACAAAATAAGTAGTGTGGGCTCCCATTCGTCTTGTGGCAGGTCCTGATACCAAGAAAAATTCATGAACCTAACTCATCTTATAAAACCGATTCTATAAGAGATAATTGCTCATTCATTATAAACATACCCAAGACCTTATCCACAAGTAATATGAGATTATTCCTCAACACAAAATAACACCAAACCATTGGTATTAATACTTGATTATGTAATTCGTATGGAATGGACCCATCTATAATAATCATGCTTTGCAAGTAGGGAACAACCATGCATTTGTGCAAACGATCATGAAATTTCCCCTCGACATAAGTTAGCTTCAAGAATTGATGAGAAACAATTCTCTGTTGTTACATGTAGGGTTGACTTGAGGAAGTCGATGATTGTCTGGTTTTTGTCAATTCAAGTGAAAGAGACTTCATTTTCACATTTTTCAACAAAAATCACATTATTGATAACACCATTGTATTTTGTTCTATGAGTTGTTTTTTATTTTTATTTTTATTTTTAAGTATTGGAAGGCTTGTCCAGTTAGTTCCATTGGCAGTTAATAACAAAAAATACTAAAAACATGAAAAAAGTGTTCCATGGCAACATTAAATAGATAATAACAGCCTAAAAGGTGTTAAAAAACAGCTACACACCTCCAAAAGATTGAGATGAAGATGAAGATGGATATGAAAATCTATTTTTTGAAGTCTCAAAAATTTTCTTATGAGAATTTTGGAAATACTCTTACTTCATTGCATTCATGCCAGCAAAATCTAATTTCATAATTTCTATCTCGATCTCTCTCTTTTTAAGATGTATTAATTCACATCTATCATTCTCCAGGTTGGTGTGTTGGGTTTGTAGAGTCTGGTTTATTTTTGCGGTGACCCGATTTGATGACCCAATTCGACAAGGATGCGTTACGATTTTTGACAGATATTCAATGAGGCTTGAGCCATGTTTGCTTTGATCTCGAGAAAAATATTTTGACCCTATTCATGACACTAGAATTGCCAAACAGAAAATTCACTCGACATTCATGCTACAGATCGCTCGAGTGAAACTCATGTAGAGAGTTTGCTTGACACTCGCTAGACATGTCGCTCAAGTGAACATTAGATAGAGAGTTCACTTGAGTCTCACTCGACACCTTACTCAAGTGAATAATGTGATAATTGAAGAATTAGGGCTTCCACCGTTAAACGGTATATACATTTGTTATGAATAGTATGACTGTTCTTAGTATTGTAATTTCGCCCCACAATGTACTTTGATATTCTTCAAGAGAATAAAATCCTCCGCAGCTCCGCGGACGTAGGCACATTGCCGAACTATGTAAATCTTTATGTCGTGTGATTGATTTCTTGTTTTACTTTATTTTTTTTTGCATTTTTTTACAAAACATGCTAATTGCTTGTCTTCTCTCTATCATACATACAGTTCTATCATCACTCATGTAACTTAAAACATCATTAAATTTAGTGGCCGAAGCTTCTCTGCCATTCCTCATTCTCTCACTTTCTTTCTCAACTTTCTTGCATGGAGGTCTCTCATAAATGACCTTGACGTTGCCATCTATAGTGTCGTCTCTTAATGGAGTCGAGTTAGCAATAGTTGAACATTTTGCATGTAGTTTTCTTCTCATTGACATATGTTGCTACCATTTTGATTGGTGTCTAATAGACACCAGCAGTATCCCATAGTGTAGTTGGCCTTCTGCATATTTCTGTACATGATTTTGTTATTTTCAATAAAATAACCAAGTGAGAATGTAAGTATGTAAATTCTCCAAAAAAGTTCATAATTGAAACAATTAGAAATATATATATTGTCTTGTTTCGTAGCACCATTTGGATGTAATGATTCTACTTAGGCTATAACAATACAAAATTTATTTGTGTATATTTTGATTGACAACCATCGATTGATCAATGACACAACAGTACGTTCTGGACTGCTAGGTTTTTTTTTATAGTCACTATAATAATCATAAATTTTATCCCACATTTGTGTTGATTTTTGGTCAATGCCCCGAATAACATCCATGCAAATGTTGAGCCAAGTCCATACGGGGAGGTTGTCCTCCTCTACAGTAAAAGACACATTCTATTGAGATTTCTTACTAGGTGGTCTTTTTTCATCTTCCAGTTGTGTTGCTTGGATACAACATTATCATGTATGCTAGCCATTTGGGTGATATTTATACATTGTTCACCACTTTGCAAAAGAGTGCTAAAAAATGAATCTTCATCAAATGGTGTGTCCATCTTTAAAGATAGTATAATTTTACAAAATCAAAACTACTAAAATTCATAATTCCAACTACAATACAACAACATTGACACTTCTAGCAACAAAATGTTGAAGCTTTTTCCAATGCCTTTTCAAATTCATAATTCTAGTAGCATTACAACAGAACAAACATAGATCCACACTTAGACACCCAATATGAATTTTGTGAACTAAAGTTTTTTCAGCAGCGAACTTAAACACCCAAATACATAATTGACAATTTCAACATCTTCAAATTCATAATTCCTTTTGTTGATGTTAAATGTGTTTTTTTTTCAATTTCTTATTGATCATGCTTTTGTTTTGGCATCCAAGATTGGAGGCTAAGGTGGTAGGGAGAAATCACATTTAAAAAGATACTAATTAGTTTTTATATGGTCCAACGATTATGGCTTATATCCACACTTAGACACCCAATATATACACTTAGAAACCACATTTGCATTATCTATGTACGAATGAAGTTTACTAAAACAGAGTAAAGGGCCTTGTAATTGTTAGAATCATTCCCCAATCAACAAGTAACCTTATGTATGCACATATTTACACAGGTGTGAATTGCATCAAGTATTCATATCTTTGAAAGCATGGCACTACAAGTCATATAGGAGGAAACCACACAACAAAAACGTTCATTGAGCAATCAAAACCACACAACACGAGAATCAAACAAGGCCATGGAATAATCGGAATCACATAGCAAAAACATTCACAAGGCAACCAAACAGAACTGAGGGATGCATTTCACCCAACACAAGAGGGATGCATTTCACCCAACATATTCAAGCAGAACACATCAAATTTCACCCAGAAGATGAGGGATGCATTTCACCCAACATGAAACACATCAAATTCCATCAAAGCAATCAAGAGGGATACATTTCACCTAACACATCAAATTTCACTCACAACATAAAAACTTTGAGAAAGAGAGGGAGAAACACAAAACCTGTGAAAGATGAGAGATCTTTGAGAGATGTGAATCTGTGAGAGATGTGAGAAAGAGATGTGGCACTGTGGAAGGCGAATCTGTGAGAGCGACGTGAAAGATAAATAGCCAGAGTTAGAGCACGAAACCTTTGAGAAAGAGAGGGAGAGAACACAGTGGAAAGAAAATAACTCGATGCAGATCAAATATCAGGTCGTTGGCATTTAAGAAGGGGCTTTGGTTTTGAGTTTATTTTGCAACTGATAGAGGAGCTGGTGATGGAGGAAGTAGAACTGGAACCACATCTTGTGTGAAGGCAATGAGATATGGAGAGAAAAAATAAGGAGAAGATGGTTTTGCCAATGTGGGAAGGAAAAGAAGAAGACAACGGGAAAGAAATCGAAAAGGGGAGAGGAAAAGTAGGGTTCATAGTTGGACAAAATAATGTTATAAAATTAAATTGCCTTCGAGAGCAACTCTTGAGACTCTTGAATAGGGTGGTAAAAAAGGATCCTATAAAACCGTAAGGAGGGTAGCTCATCTCCGGGCGAGAGTTCCACTATCCTCACATTTAGCGGCAGGGTCAGAGAAGAAACTTTCGAAGAGATTAGGAGAGTCCCCCCGGGCTGTGTAACACCGGCCCTCGGAGGGCTGGCTCGGACTTGCTGAAGGGAATCAACATCGCCCGCCTCTTGTGGAGAAGGAGAAGAGGACGCGACATTAGGGGATGATACAGTCTTCTCTTACCCTTTCGATGATGGCTTTGGCCGTTGAACGAGCACTAAAACATAAGATTGTCCCGGAGGAGGCAAGGGTGAAGATTCAGAACTGCTTTTGGTGGGAGATTTCCTCCTGGGCTTCTTCCCTTTCCCTTCCACCGGTGGGCTAGGGGAATGCTTGCGGACTTGGGGAACGGTCGTTGCATCGGTATGGCTTGGTCAGCAAAATATATGTTGGCTGGTGGAGGCAAGTATGGCCGAAGGCTGCCTTCATCTAGTAGGGCCTCAGGAAAAACAACGTTTCGGTGGGCTTTCACCCAGGAATGAAAGGTCTCGATCTAGCTCACTTCCTTGGGGAGTCGCCAAGGGCATGAAGCTCTTGTCTTCATCAACAACCCCCCAGATGACACGAACAAGGTAGTCGCGTCGGTTGACTTGTCCGATTGAGAACTCCCACCTTTTGCCAGACAAGAAAAAAAAGCATCGATTCCACCCCTTCACCATGTTATAGTGTGCCTTTAAACGAGCTAAAGCTTGGATAGAACAGAAGGTTCATGTGTTGCCACTTTGCCTCAAGAGGTCGTGGGTAAGGAGGAACTCGCGAGCGGTGAGGTCAGGGCACTCGGAAGTTGCCTCCTCCAACGCTCACCGCTAAATGACGCAACATGACACCAAGATCCTCCACACATTTAGGTGAAGTTGAGTAGGTGCCAAACGCAGGTAATCATCACCGTGATCTAGCACATCGTGAACTGGACGACAGAAAGGTAGCCTAAGGCCGTTGGAAAACATACTAGGGTACAAAACCACCTTCGATAGGAATTAAGAAGTAACTACAAGGGAGTTTTCTTAAGTGTGCAGGTGCGAGAACCAAGACCCAAGTTGCTGGAACTCGGTCCAAAGGTGTCTAAAACACGACGTTAACAAAGTGTTTGTTGGGGAACCCTACCCTTTCCTTGTTTATCTTGATTTATTTATGTTAAGGAGATGCTTGCTTTAAAAAAATTTAGTTTTTGTCTATTGTGTAGACTTAGGGCATGTTTGGGTACTTTGAGTATCTCATAATTTCTTGAATAATAGTTGAATGGTTTGGGTGAAGATATTTTATTGGATTTTGGAAAATGAGAGAGGACAATGACAAGTTGAATAAAAATATCATAAAGTTAAAAAATTATTTGAATATAATTTTTGTTTTAAAATTTGTAAAAGTTGTATTGATTTTGTGTTTTATTTTAAAGTTTGTAAAAATATATTAATTTTTGTGTTTGAAGAATAATTAGATAATGATTTGTATTAAAAGTTAAAAATTTATAATTGAATAATACTTTTGTGTTCAATGATGTTTGAAAATGATTTTTGAGAATTCTCAATGTCCAAATATGCCCTTATATCTATCATTTTAATTATCCTTAGAATATCCCAACAATTATGACGATTAATTATCTCATACACACCACTGTGGACTTTTAAACAAACTACTTAGAGTATTCACATTGGCTTGGTCAAATAGAAAAATTATCTAAAATTTAGATAATTGATGTAAAAAACACTCCACATTGAATTGGCCAAGTCTAAAATGAAATGAACTTTTGCTACAATAGTTGGCCAAAGATGGAGAACCACTATTAATTCACCAAACATTAAAATACTAATTTCTCACTCCAAGCAAATATTAAAATATTAGTTTCTCACTCTAATAAAAATACTATTTGGTTTGTAATTAAGAAATTTAGATAAGAATTTAGATGAGTTTAATCAATATTTTTTGTTATTAGTATTAAATGACTTTTAAAAATATAATTTTTTTAATATTAATTTAATTAGAATATAATTATTAATAATATTAAATTGGTAGAATTATAAAATGTGATACAAATAAATTAAATAAAAAAAATTATTGATTTAATAATATTTTATTATTATATAGAAAGTAGATGGCTAATCCAATGTGGAGATTGAATTTAAAGAGAATAGGCAAATGTAAAAAAGTGTGATATTGGCTAAATTTTAAATATGCATTTAGCCAATCCAATGCTAATGCTCTTAAGAAAGTCTGCACTTAGGACCACATGATATGCAAATATGGTGCGTAGTCCTTCTAAAATTGAGTTCTCTAGATTTCAAATCAATCTCATTATTCGTGTGTGTATATATACCTTCTTATATATAAAAGCGGCAATGCAAAAAGCAACAATGTTTTTTGTCTCACATTTTTCCCTATTTTTTCCTTCTTTTTGTTTTTGGTGTTTTTCCATTTTATCTCTTTTTTTTTTAATATTTTGTTCGTGCTTTTTATATTCTGTTTGTGCTTTTATTCTGTTTTATCTGTTGTCCCTCATTTTTTTTTATTCGTGGTTTTACATTTTTGCCCCTTAGTGGCTTCTTAGATCATTTTTCCTTCCCATTCAAATGTAAAGAAAAAACAAATTCCATTTAGAGGATTGGATATACAGAAAGGGTAGATCTTAGATCATACACATACATTAAATTAAATCGAACTCAAAACATCTTCAAAAAATATGTTTAGATCTAAATAAAATTAATTCGTTCTGCAAATCCAAACAAAATGCCTTCAAATTTCTATAAATTTAGTAAATAAATCATACCCCCTCGGATTTGTACAAAAAAATCATTACAAAAAATACCACTCAGATTTTTCTCACACCATCACAAAAAATACTACTCGGATTTAGGGCTGAGCACCGACTAAGTCGAAGTTAGTATGCCCATCCTCCAACTTTGACTGAGTCAGAGGCTGAATCCAAGATGTTCATCCTTCACTCCGACTCCAACTTATCGGAGCGGAGTCGGATTTTGAGATTTTTCTTGGACTGTTTTCAACTTCATATTTGACACATATCTTTTTTTTTTTTTTTTAAATTGTGTTAACTTTTAAATTTAAAATTTTTCAAAAATTACAATCTAAAGTAAATAATTCACTTTTACTTCAATTTTACTAAAAAAATAACAAAAAATAAAACTAAATAAAAACAAGTAACATACTAAAATGCTTCAAAAAATTAAAATTAAAAAAATTAAAAAAGACTAATCACTACAATAAACATCAACTCTCATCATCCATCATCCACATCCAACTACTCACTACAATAAACATCCACACCCATCATCTA